>SMGU01004140.1:0-12521 GCA_004348175.1 Puccinia novopanici
GACCGGTATGGACCGGAGAGCAAGGAGTTTCGGCAGCACCAACTGAAGTTGAAGAACTTTCTATGGATGAACAAGTGTGTGGGTCTGGATGAACCTCGCTCAACCTGCTCTGTTCTGATCGCACTCCTTTTTTTGTTTCTTGTGGCAGGAACGGGATGGGTGTGTCATCGACCAATGGCACACAGCTGTGGGATCTCGCATTCATCACCCAGGCCCTCGTGGAGTCTGGGCTGGCAAAGACGGACGAGCCGTCTACTCGGGACTCGGTCATCAAGGCCCTTGAGTGGATTGACCGATGTCAAATCTTGGATAATCCCAAAGTCAGTCATCACGTCTCCTGCATTCTCTGACCCATTCACTGATTGTACACTCGCTGGAGTACTTATCTCTCTCAGCACTTCAAGTCGGGCTATCGTCATCAGACAAAAGGCGCCTGGCCGTTCAGTACTAAGAGCCAGGGATACACAGTCAGCGACTGCACGGCTGAGGCGCTCAAATCGGTCCTTTGTCTTCAGGAGCAGCTAAGGTACATGGACCACTTTCTTTGTTTTTTCTTGGAGGAGATTATGGCAGGGAAGGTAGCATCGCTAAGCGCATTCTTCTCTTGCCCGATAGCTACACTCCCAAGCTTGTTTCGAAGGACCGCCTCTGCCTCGCCGTTGATGTGATTCTAAGTCTCCAAAACCCAAACGGCGGATTTGCCTCGTACGAGCTCGTGCGTGGGCCCAGCTGGCTCGAATACTTAAGCCCCGGCGAGGTGTTCAGCAAGACGATGATTGAGTAATTCGGCGCACCTATTTTTTTCCCCAACACGCATCGACCATAGGTCGGGTCTCAAGAACTCACCACCAGGATGTTTTTTTTCAATATCCTTTTTGACAGGGTCTGTTATCCTGAATGCACAACGGCCTGTTTAACGGCTATGAGCTTGTTCAGTCGCTACTATCCCGACTATCGCGCCGCGGATATCAGGTAGACGCCTCCCCCTCCTATTGCGTCTCTTCCGTTGTGGCTGACTTTGGTCTCGCTCTAGTCGGGCACGGGAGGGGGCGATCAAGTTTATCCACTCAGCCCAGCGTGGGGACGGCTCGTGGTACGGTTCATGGGGAGTATGGTGAGGCTCACCTGACATCCCTACAACCGCTTTCTATCCACTCACTAAACTTGAAGTGGTCTTTTTTTCTCGTTTTGGTAGCTTCACCTATGCTACCATGTTCGCACTCGAATCCTTGTCGCTTAATAACGAAACTTATAAGAACAGCCTTTCGGTCAAGAAGGCCTGTCGGTTCTTGCTCGATCGTCAGATGGCGGATGGCGGTTGGGGAGAAAGTTTCAAGGTCAGAAAGACGTTCAGCCCATAGACCACTCGATCTCCGACAAAGGAAATCTCTGCCATGTTGTTTTGCTGTGATTGACGGGAGCCGGTTTTTGCGTTTGTTGGTAAACATGTGCAGTCGTGTGAGCAAGGGGTTTATATCCACCACCAGACCTCGCAGATATTCCAGACGGCCTGGGCGGTGCTGGCGTTGTTGGCGGCCAAGTACCCCGAGCCGGAGCCGATCAGACGGGCCTGTGGACTGATCATTTCGAGGCAGACTGCCGACGGCCAATGGCTCGACGACGCCGTCGCGGGCGTCTTCAATAAAACTACCTCCGTCACTTACCCTAACTACAAATTCGCCTGGTTTGTTTGTTCGTCTCTTGTGTGTGTGTGTGTGTGTGTGTGTCTTGCGGGTCGGCGTTGGCTCTCGCCTCCTCCACAGGTCCATTTATGCCCTCGGAAAAGCGCACCAACAGTTCCCCGATGTCAAGTGGTAACCTCCCACCATTCTCACCCATATATACCCTCCCACTCACTTTGCTCATCTAGGAGCTCTCCCCTCCGATTTAACCTGGAAGATGACCTCATTCTTGGTACATGTATAATCTAAATCAAACCTTAATTCACACACACACACACAAGATACCACTTGCATGCTTCTTGTAACCTCTCCGAGCGCTCTCCTGTCCGCTGTTGGATGCTTGTCTAGCGCTCTATCTGCGTTCATCCGCTGTGTTCCCTCTCTTATATAAGCTTATGTCGCTGAATAATGGCGACGGGTCGTTGTTGTCTAATAATTCTCATGTCATCGGCGCTGGCTCTGTGCACATTTGTCTCGATGCCCTCCCCTTCCGTTCCCGTCGCCTGAAAGTGTGAACTATACTGATTGGTTGGCTGTCTGAGAGTGCGGTCATCCAGCCTTTGATTGTCGTTCAGCAGCTAGCCCGCAAAAACTTGCGCGTCGACGCTCGTCTTTTGCTAATAAAATAAAACTGGGGCTTTATATGCTACCTCCTAACTCAGCCACACTTCCCCTCAGGAACATGTTTGGCACACAAAAGTGCTATGGTTTTTTGAATCATCACACGTCTTTTTTTTTACAGGGTCCTGATCAGGGACTGATATCTTTGAATATATCAAACATTTGGAAGTGGAGGACTTCCCGTCGCCCAGATTGCTTAATCTGGAACTTCTATTTCTAAATTCCAAACTTTGTTTGGTGATGAAAATTGACAAGAGTCAGGTTCCCACCACCAAACAAAGTTTGGAATTTAGATTTAGCCTGTCTAAATTAAGCATTCCAGACCGACGGAAAGTCCTCCACTATACAATATCGTAAAATAAAAATAACAAAATCCTTAAGATTTTTCTTGGCTATTTTTTTTTTACATTTTTTTTTGAAAAATAATTTTTTTGAGGGAAGAACAGAATTGCTATGGGGAGTGTTGAGAGTGGGGAAGAGTGATCATAAGAGAATTGTTTTTTTTTTTTTTAAAAAAAAAAAAAGTTTTTTTTTTTAATTTCATTTTTGTAAATTTTATTTTTTATTTTTGTTGAGAGTGAAAAATTGACATCTAATTGGCCCTCCTCTGGCATCCAATGACAGCTGAAATTCTGTCAAGATGAATTTCAGAATTGTCAGTCGGTTTCACTGACATTTCACACATAAAAACCATGCAACAAAAACTTTTGTCTGGGTACCATATGTACAGTGCCTAGACAAAAGGTTTTGTTGCAACACTTTTCATTCAACAAGTTCAACCACCACAGTTAAAATCACAATTTCTGGTGAATCAATCCAGAAAGAGTTTCAAATAATGATTATGAAGAAATACTTTGTAAAAAATAAAAAAATAAAATTTGTGATTTTTTTTAATTTTTTGCTGAATTTCAAAAATGCTTAATATGCATTTGAAGCACCTAGAAAAATCAGAGAGTACAGCCTGGAATGTGATAGGAATGATAATAAATGAAAATTTTTTGAACCAAAATAGCAAAGCAAATTTAGTGGCCATAGAAACTGGCCTGAAAATTGAATTAGATCTGATTTCAGTGCAAAATATATTTTAATTCCAATTTTTGGCCCTATTTCACTAGTCACTAAAGTTGACTTGCTATTTTGGTTCACAAAAATTTCATTTATTATAATTCTTATCACATTCCAGGCTGTACTCTCTAATTTCTCTAGGTGCTTCAAATGCATATTAAGCATTTTTGAAAATCAGCAAAAAATTAAAAAAAAAATCACAATTTTTTTTTTTTCAAAAATATTTCTTCATAATCATTATTTGAAACCCTTTTTGGATTGATTCACCAGAAATTGTGATTTTAACTGTGGTGGTTGAACTCATGGAATGAAAATTGTTGTGCCCTTAACTCCTGTATGGGCACTGTACATCCTGGCTGAACAGGAATGTGGCTTGGCTCTGTAGGGCAAAGTTTCTGACAAAAAGCCAGTGGCCAAAATCTCAAGCTTTCTCAGCCTGGTTGTTAAGTAAAGGGTCTTCAACACACAACCCACACCAGTTTTGAAGGTGCAGACGAACTGGGTGTCCCCAAGACCCACACACCTTCATAACCTGTGCCACAAGGGTGGGTCATGTGTCACATTTCTTAAAATGTGGATTATTTTTCATCCATTCCCTCTGTCTACACTTTTCAGAGAGGTTTCCATGCTGGAAACCATTCCTAGGAAGACCCAGAGACGCCTATGCATCCCCAAAGAATCCAGTTTATGTGCTGTGAACTACCAAGACATGCCTCTGTGTGGAGAGCAGGAAAAGGGGGGGAACATCTTGATGCCCCCTTTTGCTCAAAACAACTAGGCTCAGGGTGGGAGGGTGGCACAAAAAATGATAAGTGTGGAGGCTGCACTTGTGAGTTGCTCTCACCACCCCAAAAAAGGTGGCAATGTGTGCACATTGCCATGCTATAACATTTTTCTAATTTTACTGTAACATCCCACAAGCATTAATTGTACAGTGCCTAGACAAAAGTCTGAGTTGCAACACTTTTCATTCCACAAGTTCAGCCACCACAGTTAAAATCAAAATTTCTGGTGAATCAATCAAAAAAGACTTTCAAATAATGATTATGAAGAAAAATTTTGGAAAAAATAAAAAAATAAAATTTGTGATTTTTTTTTAATTTTTTACTGATTTTCAAAAATGTTTAATATGCATTTGAAGCACCTAGAAAACTCAGAGATTACAGCCTGAAATGTGATAAGAATGATAATAAATGAAAAATTTTTGAACCAAAATAGCAAGGCAACTTTAGTGACCAGCAAAATAGGGCCAAAAATTGAAATTAAAATAAATTTGGCACTGAAATCAGATCTAATTCAATTTTCAGGCCTGTTTCTATGGACACTAAATTTTCTTTGCTATTTTGGTTCAAAAAATTTACATTTATTATCGTTCTTATCACATTCCAGGCTGTACTCTCTGAGTTTTCAAGGTGCTTCAAATGCATATTAAACCTTTTTGAAAATCAGCAAAGAATTAAAAAAATTCACAAATTTTATTTTTTTTATTTTTTCCAAACATTTTCTTCATAATCATTATTTGAAAGTCTTTTTGGATTGATTCAGCAGGAATTGTGATTTTAACTGTGGTGGTTGAACTTGTCGAATGAAAAGTGTTGTAACTCAGACTTTTGTCTAGGCACTGTACATGTTATATACATAATTCTAACTATATTGTCACAATGATACCCACTGTGGTAAAAAGGGTTTAAATATGTGCCTATCTCTTACCAAGGAACAAAGGGATCCCTTTGTTACCTGGGGGTCAATGGGCACCTACTACTACTGTTTTTTTCTTGGTGACTGGTAATACTGGCATAAATTAATTAGATTGGTAATACTTTCACAAAAAATAGGCTATAGTTTAATATAGTATTGTAAAAAAAAGGTTAAACCTGAGTTATACCTGGGTAATAGCAATTTTTTAATCAAGGCAATGTACACACATTGCCTTCCTTTTGGGGGTGGTGTCTGATGCAGGGGAAAGGATGTTTCTGCGGATAGCCATGTAAGAGGGACTGGTGGTCCTATACATAGAACTCCCTCCTAGCACACCTGTTCTACCGTTGTCATGGCAAGTCTGCAGAGGTTTTCATGAATAGCACTGACAACTGCAAGTCCATGGACTTCCACCACCTCCAGCTTTGCCCTGTTAACTCACAATTTTTTTTTTCAAGGGTAAAATTGAAACATATTTGATGATAATGATTTCCTTTTCCTACACTTTTTAGGGTGCAGAATTTAATGCTCAAGTTTTTCCCAAAAAAATTTCTTTTTGCATTTTTGGAACTACACCTGGCTTGCTGATTTTTTTTCCAGATTGCAAAGCAATGCATTTTGGTCATTTTAAATTTTATTCCCACACTTTCAATAGCTAAAAAATAATTGTTTCATTTATTTCAGTTTAAATGTAATAAATCTCCCTTTTCTTGGAGTGCCATTTTTTTTTTTTTGACTTTTTCTGCAGTTTTTTTTTTCACAAATTAATTTTGGTGTCATATTTCAAGCTATATAATCATTTTATTTTATTCATAAATTTTTATAACTAAGCTTTAACATCCAAACTTTGGGGAAAAAATGAAGATGTCCAAAATTTAATTGATTTCCACCTGGACAAAAAAATGAGGCTGTGTTTGTCAGTGTTGTATCAAACATGTAATAGTGGGACTCAAAGTACAGTTCCTAGCCAGATGTTTTTGTTGGACCTTGTTTTTTTTTTTTTTTTTGAAAAAAAGGAAACAGCCAATCATCACAAGTCTTTTTTTTGACATGGTCCTCAGGGACTGATAAGTATGAATATGAAACATTTGAAACTACACAACATCATAAAATAATAATAATAATCCATAAGTTTTTGGCTATTTTTTTACATTCTTTAATGATTTTTTTAAGGGAAAAATAGAATTGCTATGGGGAGTCTTGAGACTGGGGAAGAGTGATTATAAATGAAAAGTGTTTAAACAAAAGAATTTCTTTATTTAATTTTTTTTATTTCTATTTTTTATTTCTGTTGAGAGTGAAAAATTGACATCTATTTGGCCCTCCTTTGGCATCAATGACAGCTAAAATCTTGTTGAGATGGATTTCAGACTTTTCAGGATGCTTCACTGACATTTCACACAAAATAAATAAATAAATAAAATGTGACAAAAAATTTTGGCTAGGCACTGTACAGTGCCTAGCCAAAAGTTTTTGTCACAACACTTTTCATTCAACAAGTTCAACCACCACAGTTAAAATCAAAATTTCTGGTGAATCAATCCAAAAAGAGTTTCAAATAATGATTATGAAGAAAAATTTTGGGAAAATAAAAAAATAAAATTTGTGAATTTTTTTATTTTTTTGCTGATTTTCAAAAATTTTTAATATGCATTTGAAGCGCCTAGAAAACTCAGAGAGTACAGCCTGGAATGTGATAAGAATGGTAATAAATGGAAAAATTTTTGAACCAAAATAGCAAAGCAAATTTAGTGGCCATAGAAACAGGCCTGAAAATTGAATTAGATCTGATTTCAGTGCAAAATTTATTTTAATTCCAATTTTTGGCCCTGTTTGGCTGGTCACTAAAGTTGCCTTGCTATTTTGGTTCAAAAATTTTTCATTTATTATCATTCTTATCACATTCCAGGCTGTACTCTCTGAGTTTTCTAGGCGCTTCAAATGCATATTAAACATTTTTGAAAATCAGCAAAAAATTAAAAAAATTCACAAATTTTATTTTTTTATTTTTTCCAAAATTTTTCTTCATAATCATTATTTGAAACTCTTTTTGGATTGATTCACCAGAAATTGTGATTTTAACTATGGTAGTTGAACTTGTTGAATGAAAAGTGTTGCAACAAAAACTTTGGTCTAGGCACTGTACAATTGACTTGCATGGATTTTGGCAAGTTACTCTGCACAAAAATCTGTGCAGGTTAAGCTGCCATAATTCATGCAAGTCATGTCATCCCTATCATATCTAACCACTTGCCTGAATTTTTGCAGCTTGAGTTCCATAGTTCTTGGTGCAGAGCTACTTGCCAAAATTCAGGATAGTCACTTGCACTCAACTTTGAGACCCCTTAATATGACACTTTTTCTGAGGTTTAATCCTTTGCTGCTTGGGCCAAAAGATAATATAACACAATTTCTCAGCCCCATTCACCTGATTATTATGCTTGCTAATTTCAGCACCAGATCCTGAGGGACCCAGCATTACCAATCAAAAATCCATGCCCTTCTGCCCAGAACACAACTGCTTAATCTTACCTTGTGGTCAATCCAAAAATCACCATCTTGAATCCAACACTTGCTGTCTGAAATGACTCAATCCAGCTTGAATTTAAAATCATCACACTTGGCTGATTCCACTCAAGCTCATACTGGAAACAAGCCTGTGACAAAGCACATGATCAAACATGCAGCAACTCCATCCACCCCTGTGACTTCTCAAGGAAAAATTCTTGTCAATTGAACTCAACAATGAAGATTTAAAACCTGAAAATCAAGTCATCACAGTCCCTATGGCATCACAAACTGGCACATGAAAAAATTGATGTGGTCTGGTCCCATGGACATTATGATGCTTAATCTCTCTACATTGACAAGGTCAAAAAAGGCCACAAATATGACTTGGGCTTCCAAACTGCTTCACACTGTCATGTGTCTCAAGAACTTTGAAAATATTTTCTGGAAGTCTTGCACATATTAGACACAAGTAAAGTTACAGTGATTGGTACTATACTGCTGTTGCCAAGTGAGGATGTAGCACAGGGTGAGTGGTGCTATACTGCCATTGCCAAGGGAGAGGTATTCTAGCAAGCAATAACTCCATCCATGTGCATGCTCTAAGTCAATCAACCTTGTCAAAAAAATCCATCTGACACCATATTCTGTTTCAAAACATTTTCAGAGGTACATCCAAAACTACAATCATGGTTTTCTGTTCACAAGCTTAGGTGCAAGCATTGAGAAAACTAAGCAAGGCCACAAAGAGTCTGATTTTTTTTCAGGGTCTGGGAGACAGGATTTCATCACATCCATATGTTACTTCTATTGGCCAGTCAGACCCTAACTTAACTAAGTCCCTCTTTGTGTGTGGAGCCGTCCCGCAGGGACCCTCCGCAGGAGGGACTTATGCACTATGCGGCACTGGGTGCCCAAGAGGATTAATTTTTTTTGTAGATTTCTTTACCTCACTCTAGCTCCTTCATTGTATGAGATAACACTGCACATCTGCTCATGAAAATGTTCATATCTTTCCGCTCCAGACTCTGATGCACCTCTTTTGGTCCTCACAACCCTGACTGGATGGACTGCCATTGGATGACATGCGAAGTCGTTTCTTTGAGGTTCTGTACTCCAAGCCATTTTTTTTTTCGCATGCAGCTGTGATCACTAAAATCCATAGTGCTTATGTAAATCAATAGATTGAGAAGTGAAATCACAGTTATATGGATTTACACATCTTTAACATTGGTTTCCGATAAAGGTTTGCTCTAAGTTCATCTGAAATCCCTCCAACACAAACTTTGCTCATGGACAGCCTCGAGGTTATTCCGCCAAAGGCCAAGGCCAACAAACTACCAAAAACCCTTCTTGATCTATCCAACAATGGCCTAAACGAACACATAACCACAAACTCTATCAAGCTCTACGGTGATCAGCCAAAGGACCTTCAAGTTGAGGCAGTTTTGTCGCTGGTGCAAGGTCATCACACCTTTGTCAGAGCCGGAACAGGATTTGGTAAAACTCGGATTTCAGAAATGTTCTTTGGGCTTTTCAAGAAAAAGGTATTTGTCTTGGTGTTGAACCCTTTGGATTCGTTAGGTGATGACCAGGTATTTCTTTCTCATTCTATCTCATGTTCCATGTTGTGGTTCAGATAAATTTAACTATATTTGCATTGAACAGGTACAAGAGAAAAAGCTTCTCAACATTACCGCGATCAACCTTAACAAGATGACAATCAACTTCAAAACAGTTCAGAAGATCAAGCAAGGGAAATATAGCTTTGTTTATCTGGTAAGTAAATTATCTCCCTATTGATGATTCGTCCTCACTGATTGGTTTGTTTGTCATATATTCCATCAGAGTCCTGAGGTGTTCCTCAACAGTGCTCTGTTTACCGATCTATTTTTCAGCGATGAATTCCAGGACCGGTTGGCATTAATTGTCATTGACAAGGCCCACATGATATACTTGTGGGGTCTTGTGGCATCTAGGCAGAGCAAGCACCTGATCAGCTTTGAGCGACTGGACGACCGAGGAATCTTCAGGCCCTCCTACGGACACTTGGGCACTCGGTTGATGGCAACAAACAATGTACCACTCCTCCTTCTCTCGGCTACGTGCAGGCCGGTAGCAATTGCTTCAATCACAACAAGTCTTATGCTCCAAAGTTCGGACATCAAAATGGTTGACGGAGAATTGACTCGTCCAGAAATACGGTTCATTTGAATTCCAATGCAACACACCCTTGGCTCCTGTGATGACTTATTGTGATTCTTTGCGCCTCATTCCTACACCTCTTCCAAGGAGACAGTCCCGACAATCATCTACTCTGGAACACGTAACCGCACATTCCAAGCTCTGAAGGTTGTCAATGAGGCCTGGCACACCCCTAAAAACGAATTCGACCCGCGGGACTCATTTATCCGCCGTTTCCATTCCGTAACTAGCGATACTGAGAAAGCACAAACAATGGAAGACTTTTCAGCTGGAAACTTCCCAGTCATTTCGGTGACCATGGCACTTGGTCTTGGCCAGAACCTGAAGCGGGTCAGGCAAGTTATTCATGTGGGGCGCGGCAATCCGGCCTCTATCGTTCAGATGGTGGGCAGGTGTGGGCGTGATGGAAACACGGGTTTGGGATTGTTGCTCATGGAGCCGAATCGCCAAAAGGGCCGGAATAGTGTTAGCGACTTTGAAGATGGTCTGGTGCAAGACGACGACGTTCGGATGGATGCGTTGGCAGTGACACCCCTGTGTTTGCGGGTGGTTCTCACAGTGGACAATAAGTATGCCTTACTTCTCATCCTACACTCAAACACCTTATCATTCACCCCGTCTGCCAGATGCTGACAGACTCCATATTGCGCAGGGTTGGATATATCCCTCTTTCAGAGAAGGACACAAACTACATAGCTGAAAGAGAACGAGAAGAAAAAGCTGGATTTCCTAAATGCAAATGCTCCAACTGTGCACCCAAGGCGGAAGCGGTACTCCTAAATGTCATCCAACAGGCCAATATCCACAGCTTTGACAGGATGCTTGATGATCCGTGGGGTATTACCAAGGATACATCACTAGCTCCAATGACCCGGCTCCGTAAAAAGCAGGCACGCAAAGGCACGTGCAGTTATCCAGAATCAATGTCAATCGATCTAGAGAATCATCTCGTCAATGCTTTCAACCAGTTTTACAGCGCATTGCTTGGTTCGTCTCCAGAATTTGGACCGGAAATGTTTTTTGGACCGGAACAAGCCCACGCTAGTTGGATCGATTGATCAGGTGCGCAATGGCGAATACCACGATACGACTCTGTTGGAGAACCTCATTGGGGGCCAGATGCTTGATGGACAGATTGAGTGCCTCGACCAGGCGATCACCGACTGGATGGATAGTGAATTCTACATTATGTCGCACCTGAGAGAGGCAGAGCACGACCTATTCATCGATTCCAAGCGGGTCCGCATTTTGGAAACCGCCGCAGCCAATCGGGAGAAGAACAAGGCCCTGGCTGCAGCCAAGCGATTGAAGGTCCGACTAGCACTTGCGGCTGAGAAGAATAATCTTAAATCACAACATTCTGCCCAACTCCTTTCGGAGAAAATTCAAATAGCTGAGGCGAAGGCGGAAGAGAAGGCACGCATAGCAGACGAGAAGGCCTCTGAGAAGGCGAGGATTGCTGATGACAAAGCAGCAGAAAAAGCTTTGATTGCTGCTGAGATTGGACGACTAATCAAAATCGAAGCAAACAAAACACCGCCCAATGATATCATACCCAACATACCATCGGGAATTACAGACACCCACACCCCTGTCAATCGCGCCGCCCGTATTAAGGCAAGAGACAAAGCTAGGGCAAATGAAGCCATAATTGCAGCGGAGCAAAAACGCTTGCACCGCGAGTCCATTGAGGCCATAAAGATGGCGGCTCAAGCAAAGAAAGCCGATCGAAATCGATGTCAAACCGCAAAACTTTTGGCCGAGTGTCAGGCAAGGTTGGCTTCGTCTCAAATGCATGGTCACCAAGCTAATAACGCTGGTCCAAGTCACAATCCATAATTTTATTTCTATAGATATATATCTTGCTGTTTCCTATTATATTTCTATATTTTCTATATAACTGGCTATGCGCTAGAAGTGCCTGAGATGTCTGTGCTGGCAGCTTCTGATCCCATTGGACTGCCATGATCACTTGTTTCTCCTTCCCCCTCTGGTCTCATTACACCTAGATCACACACGTTATCTTTTTGTAATTCACGCTGATCCCTGAGTTGGTGCGAACCTAAGCTGTACGGTCTGAAGCGTTCGAGACCTCGAGATTGGAACTCAGCAACGGTGGGCCAGCTACGCTACCTGTAGCGTTAGCGTAGCGTAGTGTTAGCTTATTAAGCTACGCTACCTTAAAGCTACCGTTAGCGCTAATTTTTGACAACTAACGCTACAGGATTTTGAAAAAAAGCAATTGTAGCTTTAGCGTAGCGTTAGTTGTGCTCCCCAAAGTACAACTAACGCTAACCAGATTTCCCGTTAGCGGTGTTGTAGCGGTGCTAGTTGTCAAAAAAGCTACGCTAACAAGTAGCGTAGCTTTTGAATCAGCTACGCTACAGGTTAGCGTAGCTTCAGCTACGCTAACGCTACATGTTAGCGTAGCTTCAGCTATGCTAAAGCTACATGTTAGCATAGCTTCAGCTGCAAGGTGGCTGTATAAGCTATGCTAATGATTATGACATTGATTTTGGAAATGGGACTGGTCTGTAGCATGAGTTTGACTAGCACTAAGCCAACCAAGGAAAAACAAGTCAGTCAAAATATCAAAATAAAGTGGACGTTCACTTTTTTTTTCTTTTAATTTTTTTTTTTAAAAAAAAAAATTAATTTTTTAATTTTTTTTTTTTAATTTCCTTTGCTTTTTTTAATTTTTTAATTTTTTTTTAATTTTTTTTTTTTTTTTTTTTTTTTTTT
>SMGU01004142.1:0-11855 GCA_004348175.1 Puccinia novopanici
AAAAGAAAAGAAAAGAAAAAAAGAAAAAAAGAAAAGAAGAAAAGAAAAGAAAAAAATAAAAGAAAAAAAAAAAAAAAAAAAAAAAAAAAAAAAAAAAAAAAAAAAAAAAAAAAAAAAAAAAAAAAAAAAAAAAAAAAAAAAAAAAAAAAAAAAAAAAAAAAAAAAAAAAAAAAAAAAAAAAAAAAAAAAAAAAAAAAAAAAAAAAAAAAAAAAAAAAGAAAAAATAGAAAAAACAGAAAAAACAGAAAAAAACAGAAAAAAACAGAAAAAAACAGAAAAAAAACAGAAAAAACAGAAAAAACAGAAAAAAATGGAAAGAACGGAAAAAAAACAACCTGAAACTGTTCAAGATTGGTAAGGGAAACCAACTTGGTTTTGCCAAACATTTGCCAAACCATGCTTCCCATCACCAAAAGAGAAATGACAGTGGATCAATCTATGGGTCTTCTGGTTGACCATGCTCAATGATGCCGCAACCAACTCGGCTATCTGGATTTATTTTTCTTCCTCCAAAACTCACATACAAGTTTTGCCCACACCTCCTTTTTTTCTCTCCAAGTCCAACATCAAAAAAAAAAAAAATAATTGATGACCAGTTTTCTCAAATTTTTGAGGCAAAAAAAAAACCACTGAGGGAATCTTGGTGAAACTCAAATGAGGTGATGAAAGACGTCACCTGGATGTCTTGGACCTCTTTGTCTGGACTTGGAATCCTTCTTTTGACAGAAAATGTTTCCCCCCCTTTTTTTTTCTTAAATCCCATGGGTTATTGTCATAGATGAAGCCATCATCATACAAAAAGGACAAAAAAAAGTGGGAATATGGCTTCTCAACCCACCAACCTTGAAGGGTTTGAATTTGAATAGTGATTGGTTAAAAAACCATCCCGCAACTGCAGAATGTTTATTTTTGGTTTTTTTTTTTTTTTTAAAGTGTATTTTCGCTCGTAGCATTGCACACTATGAATCTAACAACATCAGTCTATGTACAAGTAGTTAATAAACAATCTAACTGGATAAAAGGAAACAGTCTGACAAGCAATACGCGCACAACTCTGAAGGAATCTAGGAAAAGAGAAAAGAGAAACAAAAAAGAAAAGAAAAAAAAAAAAAAAAAAAAAAAAAAAAAAAAAACAAAGGAAAGACATAATGGGAATATAGCGTTTCAGTCACACAAGAAGGGGAATCGGCTGGTTTGCCGTAAAAAAGTTGTCACGATCGGATGAGCTTTCGGGATCTTGAGGAGGACGTGTGGGTTATTCCAGGGGAATTTGATCTTCTCTTGCTGTGCATCCTTTCTTAGCTGATTCCTTGCCTTCTTGTATTTGAGGCAGAAGTTCATTAAATGCTCTGATGTTTCCTTCCCGGAGCAGTTGGGGCATACTGGGTCCAATCTTCTTTTTGCCTTGAAGAGATGATAATGAAGTGCTGAATGATTCGAAGCCAATTGATTGATTAGGGCACTAGGTCCTATGGGGAGGTCCGATATTTGCTTTCTCAGGGATTTGCTCTTGATGGGTTCAATTTGTTGTCGAATTGTCGAAGAGAGTTTGTTGATGTTCGCTTTGAGTGTTCTGTTGGGGTTGTCGTTTCTGCTTGTAGCTTCACTTGCAAGACTGTCTGCCGCCTCGTTGCCTGCAATGCCTTGGTGGCCCGGACACCAGACTAGGTGTAGATTCATGTCACTTGGTAGCGTACCCCAAGCCTCCTTAATCTCAGTGAATAGATACTGGCCAGTTGTTTCCTTGTTGCAGTCAGGTACTCGTTGGAGCACCCCCTTGTTGTCCGTAAAGATGAAGGCCTCCCTTATTGGGGCGTTTGCCAGTACCATTCGAATGAGTTGGAGGGCTAACAAAAAGCCAATTGCTTCACACTCGTGATTCGAGATGAAGGGATCGACTCCTAAAGCAGATGTCAAGGCAAGGTCGAACTGTGGGCACACAGCCGCCCCTGCCCCACCTTTCTCAGAGTCATAAGAGCCGTCAGTAAACACCGCGATTGCCCCTTCAGAAGAATTGATACACATCACAAGTTTTTCAGTGGCTTTAACCGCCGCGTCTTTCGACAATTCGAGGTTGTGTTTGGAGACCGAGGGGCCAACCTCCAGGAGCTGGGCTTCATATCTGATCGAAATGGATTCCGGGTTTGCCTGTCTGAGTTTGTCCAGCGACTCATGGACAATTGGGTGATGTTTGCCTAGCCAGTTAGCTCTATCAAAACCCTGATCCCGTAGGAGCTCCTGGATACGATTACAAACTCTCTTTCTTGTCAGTTTTCTTGCATAAAAGTTAAAGCAGTTGACTAGGAAGTGTGTGGTCGCATCCTTTACCGCAGTCCTGGATTTGTGCCATTCAATCAGCGTGGATCTAAAGGTACCTAGAGTGAAAAGAGCGGCTGCGTTGTTAGTTTTGGCCACCAACTGTTGCATCTTATTCTTGTTTTGCATGGTAGCCCACACCGGTGAGCCATACATCACCCTAGGGAGGAGAACTGTCTCCATCAGACGAACTCGTTCTCTCTCCCCAAGCCCATCTCGTATTTCCCAGCCGCCTAAGCTGCTTGATTGTGCCGTGAATTCTCTGTTCAAGCGCCGCAAACATAGCAGAAAATGTCAACTTTTCATCAATCAAAGCCCCAACCATTGACCTTATCACATGGAGTGGGCTCTGATCACCAAAGGATAGAGGAAGGTTGGAATGGGCCCGCCTGGTCAGCCACAAGAATTGCGCCTTCTTCGGTCAAAGATGGCCCCGAATCTGGTGCCCCAAGGGAGGAGGCACCCCGAAGCCTGAGCTGTCTGCACGTGTCATCTTCCGTCCTGGCAGCTACCAGGTGCACGACGTCATCGACGTATCCGATCGACACAGAATCACTTTCAAGGCTAAACTCCTTTGTCAGCAACGAATTATTGTATAAGATATAGAGGATTACTGAAAGGGTGATCCTTGGGGCAGTCCTATCTCGATGTCAAAAGGGGGGAGGTGTAGTCCTCCATCCGAATGGTGGTCCTACGTTCTGCTATGAAGAATCAATGATCCCCACAAGATACGCGGGCAGCGCTGCTGGGATAGATAGTGTATTAGTCGTTTCGGGTGGACAGAAGGATAAGCCGACTTTACATCTAAAAAGAGTCCGGCAACATATTTCCGCTCATGCCATTTCCGACGGACCCATGTGTCCAGGAGGACAAGGGCATCCTCCGTTCCAGCGCCTTTCGTCCGCCAAGGTGTCCGTCAGCCAGGACTGCTGCCTTCTCAGCCCATTCGGTCAACCTGCATGCAATCAACAATTCGAAGAGTTTTCCCATGCCGCTCAAGAGTGCTATAGGACGGTAAGCATTTGGGTCAGTGTATCATCTTTCCCTGCCTTAGGAATAATGGCCGTGACAGCACACTTCCAATGAGCAGGGAAACTACCAGATGCTAGAGCTTGGTCAAAGATGGAAGAGAGATAGGGAGCAATCACGGGGGAGCTTATCTTCAACATCTCATTTGCAATTCCATCCATCCCTGGGGCCTTCTTGGCTGAGATTTTGGTAATGCAGTTGAGTACTTCACAGGCGGAGGTCCTGACATAGCAGGCTGGATGGGAGTGATCCCTGGGTGGGACATCAGATATGTCAATCAGTGCACTGATAACAGACGTGCCACGGAACAGCAACTCAGCTTGTTCCCTTTTGTGCGAGGTGATAGAGCCATTGCCTCGTCGCAGTGGGAGGATACCAGTTGACGAGGATTTCTTGATGAGTCGGAAGGCCTTAAAAACCTCGTCATCCTTTGAGCTCGCCAGGAAGCGCCACCAGGCACCTCATTGAGAGCCGCTACCGTTTCCCTGAAGTAAACACACCACAGTCTGTAACATTCAGCTGCCTCCTTGGACCCGGTCAGCATCATCCACTGCCGGGCCCGGTTTCTTGTTTTTATGATAGGTCGAAGGGTAGCGGTACACCACCATGACTTAGCTTTATCTGGGTTCTTCATCACCCTCCTCCCAAAGCTATCTTGAACTCTAGCAACCACAGTTGTCAGTTCTTTGACACAGGCGTCCAAGGTGGGATCTGTGGGGACAGGAAGTGCATCAACTTCCAGCTCAAGTTTATGGTGTAGAGATTCACGGGGGATGGCTTCCCAGTTGGGCATTGACCGCCTGAAAGGCCTGGGGGGCATTGGATTGAGATATTGATCAAAATGGCCTGGTGGTCCGACCCGTGGTTTTCCAATGGTATTACCGCCTCGGCCAACATCTTTGAAGCTAAGAAGTTCATCCACATCAGATCAATAGTGAATCCTTTCCCTTTTGACAAGTAAAAAGTCGGTACTCGCCGGGGGGAGGCAATACGGAAGCCGTGTTGCCCGCATATATCCAGAAGATCTCTGGCCTGTCGGTGGGTCGTGGTAACACCGGGGGGTTCCAATGTGGGTGATGGAGGTTTGCATCCATACAGATGATGGACGGAACTCTCCTTGAGTTGTGATCGGCAAGCCATGTCCTGAGGATTTCCACCCCAGGGAAAGTCCTTGGGGTGTTATACAAATTAATCAGTCTAATCGTCTTATTATTGGGGAAAGATACATCAAGGCCAATAAGGAATTGTCCAGAGCCACTTAGCTGATTTATGTCCACCAATGCAAAAGACTTCCTCACGTATATACACGTGCGGTGCCGGTCCGTGAAGATTTTGGTTTGTGTTCGAATGAGGAGAAGCATCGCCATTCCTGATGGTCTGGGGGGGCAAGAGTAAATGCATTAATCCATGGTTCCTGAAGCAAGAGGAAAGAGTAGTCATGAGAATTGTGTAAAACACTAAGTGTAATTTCCTTTGAGACGTGACAGTTCAGTTGAAGGATCCTGAGGGAATTGTCGGCAGGGTAGAATCAAGTGGGGGGGGAGTGTTGAGGAGGGGTGGAGGGAGGGGGTGGGGAGAAAGAATGTGAGTTGGGGGTTCCTTGAGTTGTATTTATCATTGAATCTTGATGTTTCTTTTTTCAAGCCATGATCTCTTGAAGTGGCACGAGATATTGAAAGGTGTGTGGTCAACCGCCGTAATTCCTTCCATCTTCAGTTTCCGAGCTTCCTTGCACAGGACGCAGGACTTGATGCCGCCAAGGCCTTCAGGGCAGTCTTTGGTGATATGTGGGTCGCCGCACTTGCCGCATTTAGCTGTCTCCCGACACCACTGACCAAAGTGGCCCATTTTTAAGCACTTCCAGCACTGTGGGGGGCGTGGGGTGAATCTGGCGGTGCGGTGATAATCATAATCGAGAAAAATGCCGGATTTTTCAACTCTGACTGCGGTTTCTTTGTTTGCGAAGGACAAAATGATGGATCCGGCTTGTTTTGTTGATTCAGAATTGTCAGCTAGCCAGCGCACTCAGACCAGGCTGCCTTCCACAAAGTTATTTTCTATCTTCAGTTTGTTGATGCTAGCAGGGGCGGATGGGTTGAAGGTTTTGGGGATACCGTGCGCAATCACTGAGTAAGTGCTGGGGGTCGATTCTAGATGGGGGTGAACCTCTTTGGACCAGAGATGTTTGTGTTCCATGAGCCATTTCTGATGGGACTTATTCTTTGAGAAGAAGCACACATCGCCTGATTTAAGGACCTGGGCGCCTCGGATGGCTATGGGTTCGCCATCAACCTTTGCATCCAGTTTCTGTAGGGCTTCGTTGGCGCGTTGGACCAAGAAGCCTCTCTCTAAGGCCTGAACCTCGTTCTTATCGGGATTGGAGTGAATAATAGCCTTTCCTGGCTTTAGCGACCTGAGGGCTACTTTGGGCGGGGGAGTATGGTTGGGGGGTGGGGCCAGACGCGTTAACGGCAACTTTTGCATACGACTTGGCTCCTGATCGCGTAGGTTGGGTCTGTTGGGGGCGGGTCTCTTGCCTTCGAGTGCCAACAGCCGATCCTCGTGAGAGTCGAGTTGTGCGACACGTTTTTCCAAGTGTGAGAGGCGTAACGCTTCTGCCTCCATCATTCGCTGGATGATCCCTAGGGAATTCTGGTCAATCTTGATAGCACCATCAGCTAGTCTGTTATCAGGATTGCCAATGATCCCCGCCAGAAAGGCGAGAAACACCGACGAGGGGGGAGTGACTAGGGGTCGTTCAGGAAGACGCGTGTGAGACGCGTCTTCCACATCCATGACGTCAGCCAGGCACTCGCGCGGCGCGTGTCCGGATGAGATGGGGGGATCGGGTGGGCGGGAGTGGGCCATGGGCCAGGGGGAGGGAGGTAGGAGGGGGGTTCTGTGATTGTAGAGGAGGAGTTGTGGTGAGTAGTGGAATGACGCGTGTTTGGGGGTAGTGAGGTTGTGGTAGCGGGCAGAATCCTCTATTTTTGGTTTGCATCTGTGGTGTATACGACAGAGTGGGGGTTGGTGACAGTTGGAATGTGTGACAGTTGGCGCGCGGTAATTCATTATTCGGCAGCAGAATTTCGGCAATTTTTTATTTTCTGAGAAAACCAAACAGAACGATGCCTCGAGAACTCATCACCATCTCTGCCGGACAGGCTGGAAATCAGATATCCTCCGAGTTCTGGCCACAGATCTGCGCCGAACATGGCATCTCTCCCACCGGTCTGCTCCTACCACCACCGTCATCCAGCTCAGGACCAAGCATCAGCAACCCATTCCAGACTAACGATTGTTCGGCTATCGACAGGAAGGATGTCTTCTTCTACCAGGCAGATGATGACCATTACATCCCTCGGGCTATCATGATCGACCTCGAGCCAAGGGTGATTAACACCATCTTGACGAGCGAGTACAGCAAGCTGTATAACCCAGAGAACGTCTATCTCTCAAAGGACGGCGGTGGGGCTGGGAATAATTGGGCGACTGGTTACGAGACGGGCGAGAAAATTTACGAGGAGGTCATGGACATGCTCGATCGGGAGGCAGACGGCTCGGACTCGTTGGAAGGTTTCATGCTCCTACATTCGATCGCCGGCGGTACCGGATCCGGATTAGGCTCGTATCTACTGGAACGACTCTCGGATTCTTATCCGAAGAAGCTCGTCCAGACCTATTCGGTATTCCCCCACAGCGATGACAGCTCGGATGTGGTCGTCCAGCCGTATAATTCCATCCTGGCTATTAAGCGTCTCGTCAACCATTCAGACTCGGTGGTGGTCCTCGACAATGCCGCCCTAGCCAGGATCGTCTCGGATAAGCTTCACGTCTCCTCACCCACATGGCAGCAAACCAATAGACTCGTCTCCACCGTCATGTCCGCCGCCACCACCACCCTCCGGTACCCGGGCTACATGAACAACGATCTGGTTGGCATGATCGCCAGCTTAATCCCCACACCGCGATGTCACTTCCTCATGACCTCCTATACCCCCTTCACGTCCGAACACGATGGCCAGGAAGAAGCAAAGAGCGTCCGTAAGACCACCGTACTGGACGTGATGCGTAGACTGCTCCAGCCTAAAAACCGGATGGTATCTACCGGCGCGACGATCAACAAATCGGCATGTTATATCTCTATCCTCAATATCATCCAAGGGGAAGTCGATCCAACCGACGTACGTGATTTTCCACAAACGCGACTGTTTTTTTTTATATCCTTTGGATCTAATACTTTGTTTGGTGGTGCATACACATCTTAGGTCCATAAATCATTACTGAGGATCAGGGAGCGTCATCTGGCCAACTTTATTCCATGGGGCCCAGCGTCAATCCAAGTTGCGCTGACGAAGAAGTCGCCTTACATCCAAACCCAACACCGGGTTAGCGGATTGATGCTAGCCAACCACACCAGTATCGCCTCAGTTAAGCCCTCTTTTTCTCGTTTGTAGTAGCCCTAGCTCCCTAGTTCTGACGGAAAAAAAGGTGACGCAGTAGTTGTTCAAAAGGACACTAGATCAGTATGATCGGCTTCGTAAGAGGAACGCGTTCTTGGACCAGTACAAAAAGACCAACATGTTTGCTAATAACTGGGACGAGTTCGACGAGTCGAGAGACGTGCTTGTCGACCTCATTGACGAGTATCGCGCCGCCGAGTCGAAGGACTATGTTGTTCGTTCTTCTTCCTTCTCTCTTTTGCGTTTCTTATTCGTTTTTTTGTAGGTTGACTGTTCATGGTTTGTAGAGTTACACGGCTCCCAAAAGCTCTATGGAGGATGATAGGGCACATCAGCGGTGATACAAGTTTGTCTTTCCCCGGCCCCAACCCCTTCCACAAGGATACCCTCTCGCGGCTGTTTTCTTGTTACAAGATGAATATGCCTCCCTATTGGATGATTCATCCTCCGCAGCCCCCACCAAGAGGCATCTGTCCCTTCGTCGCTTTCGTGTGTCTCATCCACACTCCTACTTTGTTCAATAATAATATGTGTCTTGTGTTGTTGTTCTTCTGTAATAGTAGTACTGTTTGTGGGGTGTCACACTGTTTTTCTGTGACAGGTGAGTGTGCGCCTGAATATTTTTTATTTTATTTTTTTTCCGCCGGCGCCACTCCCAAGGAAATGTCGCCGAGCTCCGCCAGGAAAGTTCCGTGGTCTTCGCCGGCCGAGTTCATCAAAGTGTTCGACCTTCTCTTCGCAACCACCGACCCACTCGGCAGTCAGCCCATCGCACTCAACCATCTCTACGCCTGGTCCATCCGCTCCCCTCCAGTCTGACCCAGCCATCGAGGCCACTCATGCACTCCTCTCCCTAATACTTCCCCGACACCCAATGTCCAGCAACAGAGACTCGCCCTGTCTATGGCCCTTGCCCGCATGGTCAACAGTCTGGTCGACCCCCTCCAGAAGGGAATGTATGCTCGCAGCATCGCTCAAATCGCCGCCGAACTCGGTCTCCCCCTCTGCTTGGTCCAACTGCGCCATCGAGCCACCCATGAGGACCTGCCGAGTCTTAGCGTCCTACTCGAAAGCGCTAATCTGGTGAGCATCAGCCTTACATCAGCCCGAAATACTCAGATCTTTGACCTGAAGCCATAGAGGGTGGGTGGCGAACTTAGGCTCTAGATTGGCTGTATACCCACTACTGGCTCCCAAGGTTAAACGACATCGAGGGACGGGCCAATTGAAGCAAGAGATGGTTGACGCGCTCGAGGGATTACTGTTGTCTTTCAAACGCGCCCGAAAACGAGCCATGCTCGATATCACCCAAGTCGACTATCGCAACTTCCTGCCTCAGATCGACTGCTGGATCCGCGCCGCGGCTCGGGAGCTCCGTGGGGATGGCAGTCAGAGCCGGCTTGCCGAGGATGACGCTGAGCCCGGCGAGACTGATCAGCGCCCCTTGGCTGCCCTTTGCTCCATCATATCTGAACGCCAAGTGCTCGTGCCACAGGCTGTCAAGTAATTGCTTTTCATTGATCTCATTCAATCACTCATTTCACTTTTCTCTGATGTTTTTTTTTTTGTTCAATCCCCATACCCCCTATCCTATAGGAAGCGGTGTCAATCATTGAAGGACCCGTTGCCCGAACCCCTCAAGAACCTTTACGAGCCCTTAATCGATCATCTTGCACAATCATATCCGCAGCTTTTCATCCGCTCGCTCGTCCTGACACTCATGGACATCCTCTCTGCAGCTTCGGATGATCAAGTCAAGGGCAAATCGGCTGAATCTACGTACTACTACACCTGTGCTGGTTGGCTAGTGTATCTCTTGCTCCGCCCGGAGGGCAAAGTGATGGGCCAAGAGACTCTCCGAAGTCTCTTGATAAAACCCAACCAATTGTCAGTCAGCGGTTTCTTTTTTCTCGGCGCGTTGTCGTTAGAGACACGGAAACCGAACTGAAGCATGATGATCTTGTTTACTTCCAGCACGCTATCGATTGTGGAAAAGGTGCAGCAAGCGGGCGAGTCGGGGTGGGAGGATGAGGAGGCAGTTTCACCGCTGATGGAGGTGCTAAAGAAGGCCACGAGAGCCGAAGGAGCGAGTCTGTGCCATACGAGCAGGTCGACGCTCGGCTGGAGACGATGAAGCAGAGATGGGAGAGCCTCGTCGCGAAGGACAAGTCCGAGGAGGAGCCCACCATCGGGGGCCGCGGCTCCGCCTGGAAACTCGTCCCCGAAGCCCTCTGGCCGCCTTGTCCTATCGGCTCTCTGCCCGATCGCTCCGTCCCTGACCTCTACAAGTCTCTGCTACAATCTTAACCACAATCTTCATTTTCCATATATTAAAATATATATATTGGTTATTACTACTACAACTAGCTGGTACTGCCTTCCTGGAACTGCTTTCTTGGCGCATTTGGGGAGGCTTGTTGTGATGGATGTAGTGGCGACTGGGGTGTGGCCGTGGACTGCGTATGATG
Source organism: Puccinia novopanici (assembly GCA_004348175.1). Lineage (NCBI taxonomy): Eukaryota > Fungi > Basidiomycota > Pucciniomycetes > Pucciniales > Pucciniaceae > Puccinia > Puccinia novopanici. The sequence goes on from SMGU01004142.1 coordinate 10,277, forward strand.
GTTGGAGTCATTATCATGCTGATGCTTTTTCTTTCTTTTTTTTTTTTTTTTTACTTGTCATCCCTCCCTGCTACTGGGGAATTACAAGTTACACACACTGCCAGCAAACCCTCGTTTGGGTTTGAGTGCATCTTAGGTGCTTTTCGGCTAGGGCAACCCACTTGCTGCAGTTTTGCTCTGCAAGTGTGCCGGATTATCCCGCCTTCTCCAACGCAAGAAGACAACCTTGTGAGGGTTGAGGGACGAGCTTGCCACTTTGGAGTTGATGATGTTGCGCAGACCTCTTGTGATACATCTATAATGGAGGCAACACACAAAAGGATGGATGAAAAGCGCTCAAGATGGGCAGAACTCACCAAGAAAAAAAAGGGGGCAATACAGGGGCGATCCTCCATAGTAAGCCACTCCATGCCTTGTCCTCAGGGGAGAGAGTCTGGATGGCCTAGCGGCAGTACCCGTCACCGGCCACGGGAGCTCGATGTGACCCCTGCGATGATACACTGATCTAGGATCCCGGATAGTGCTTATGCGAGAGACACCCATGAGACCTGTTGCAAACCAGTCGCTTTAATGCGCCGATCGCAGGGGGGCAGTGCGCGAGTCCCCCCTGGGCACAACAAGGGCCGATTGGGTGTCAGAGTTTCTCTACTTCCCCGTGAGATGCAACACAGAGACGGCGAGACTTGTTCAAGAGAACAAGCTTCTCGACTTCAAGAGTACATATAAATTTACTGAGATCAGGACGCCTCCCAAACTCGTCCATCCGCGCCACCGTTCTGGGCCCCCACCCGTCGCCCGGCCACGCGCGGAGGTCGGCCAGCGACACCTGCATCCGCGCGCCCTAATGACACCGGCACGCTCCGGCACGTCTCGGTACATCCGAACTTACCAAGACCCTCGCCGACGCAGGGGGGTTTTGTTAGGCTCAGCCTCAGTAGCGCTATTCGAAGTGGGCGTTTCGCCCCGGTGTCTTGCTAAAACCTTGACCATCCTTCCCTCCGCAGCCGTCAAGATTTGTCGGTCGGAGGCTCATCTAAATCAAGCTCCATCCCGCCATGTTTCACATCCTGATCCCTGCCACGCATGTAGAGCTCTTCCTCAAGATTGAATGGCATTGCTGCTGGTGTCCATATATCAAGGTCTACCAGCCGACAACTCACTCCGACTCTCTCACTTCAAACTCATCCGGAAATGCCTTGCAACCTTGCACGATCTCTGCCACGCACGAGCTTCTTGGCATGGTGCTGTTACATGGCCTTAAGCATTGTGTGGGCTCATCCAGCCCTCCATGGCTCACCCGAAGGTCATGATCTTGCTCCTGCTATCCATTCAAGCCACGAGAATTTTGTAGCACCATATGATGACCAATATCACGGGTCCAACCACGGAGAATTGGTGAATCACAAGCGACGTCGGGAATCTGAATTCTCAAATGTTGACCCCCAATCATCAGATCTGGACATGGGGGGCGATTATCTAGGTAAGGGGAAACAGTTTGGCCGACTTGATTAATCCACATTCTGTGCTTTTTATCAACTGAAGCTGTTGACATAATTTTCAAGATATCAAACCTGAGAAT
>SMGU01004143.1:0-25364 GCA_004348175.1 Puccinia novopanici
TACTGTTCAGTCTACAGTAATGATTATTCTTCAATATTGCTTATGGTTCTTTTGAGTTATGACAAAGTACCAGAAGGAGTATGAATTTGGGGGTGGGCCCAGTGGGTAACCCTAGGTAAAATTACATGGGAAATCCATTTCTGGAATAATATTCAATGATTTCTTAATATTAAATAAGATGAAATATTAATATTACAATATGCAGTCTTTTGGATACTCTGAAGTATCTCTAAGGCTGACAGTTGTTGGACAGGGTCGTGTGAAAGACGCGGTGTTGATGAACCAGCGACATAGTGCAATCTTTATCAAAAACCGGGCGGAGGCCGTGAGCAACGAGAATACCTAAAGATAAAATGACCTGGGGTATCGATGGGTTATGGTAAACTCGTTTGATCCTGATGGTCCCGTTAGGCGTCGGGATCCTCAGACTACCGATGCCAGTGAGGAATAACGATGGTTTCCGGGATGCGAGCAACACAGGGATTGGTTTGGTCAGCGTACTCTCAAGAGTAAAGAAGACGGAATCACCGCTCACGCAAGCAGACACCCCGGAGTCAATTAACACGGTGTCGCTTGGTGATGCGGCCATGTCAATAGCCCGGACCCGTACTTGTGTGGGGCGGGGTTTTGACGCATCCTGCGTAAGTGCTGCGTTGGCGAGTTGTCCGACATCAAGTTTTCCTGTCTGAAGGTCGGAGGATAGTTTGTTGCACGAAGACGCCCAGTGTCCACTGCGACCACAGTAGTTGCATTCTGATCCATTCTCGGCCAATTGAGATGAGGTAGGTCGAGAGCCTTTGAAGTGGAGTGCATTTGCCAATGCCCGCGTACCAAATGTTGGTTGCTTATTGGACTGGTCGGGTCGCTTTCCTTTCGTTTGATGTCTAGGCTGTCCGCGGTTTTGATCTTGCTGAATCCGACTGATAAGAATAGGGTTCTCCATGGTCCCCGAGTTGAGCTCGCCTTCCACCTGGGTTATCTCTTGGCAGACACGATCCAATGACAGTTTGTCGCTCGTGGTGTTCAGCCGATGATTTAGGTTGTTTCGGAACGAGTTTTCATCGACGTTGACCGGTGGTTTGACGATGGACTGTAATATTAATCCGAACAATTCTTCGCAATCGATAGATCTTTCCTTCAACTCAATATAGAAGTTTTGGAAATCCGCTAGAAGCTGATCGTTGGATTCAGGTCTTTCCGCAGCATAGAAGTCCCGGAGTCGACTAATGAGGGCCATTTTGTGCTGACGATCCCCTCGTTTACATCGATTGCTAAGTGATTTGAAATTTTCTGCCGGTTTCTTGGTGGAATTTACCGTTGTCGACAGGAGTCGGTCGACGGAGGAACATAAGAGGATGACGACAGCCGGGATTTGATCGTCATTGAGTGATGCCCATTTGTTGGCCTGTAGAAAACCATCCGTATGGAACACAAAATCGAGTGTCGAGTTGATTTGTCACTCCCATGTCATAAAATTATCGCCGTTGAACTTAAGGGTTTCGCAATCGGCGTGAATCGATCAATGAAGGACCATGGGATCTTTGAGGAAGTGTTTGAGATGGAAGGAATAGTTTCTGTCGGCAGACATGTCTTCTGCTTTGACATCGAGATGTGGAGGAGTAGCATGTTGCGCTACTTGAGATTGGGCTGCAACTTGACTAGACAGCTTGTTGATGGCTTCGATTATCGAATTGAACGTGCCATTCATTTCGTTGACTTGAGAGCTTATATTGTCGATATTATGGTCGAGTTTGTCCAATCGAGTTGAATTTTCATAGTGTTTCGAGACAAGGTTTTTGTATTTGATTTCGAGTCGCGATGTGGGGTCGACAGGATCCCTGGCCGTGGCTGCACTCTTGGATGACGATGGCACAGGGGTCAATGGCGACGATGATCGATCTAAAGGAGGTGGCTCAGTTGTTTTCGCTTTCGAGTTATGGCGTCGAATGGGGTTCGCCATTGATGCGGTAGATGCGGCTTTTAACCTATAAAAGGAAAAATAATCGAGAGAATGATTTTTCCGCGACGAGCCGAAAGTTTCCAAAAGATCGATGAGGAAAAATTTCGGCTAGCCGCGGTACAATATTTATAATAGTGGCTGCGGCGCATGATTTGATGATAGGTAGAAAATAAAAAAAAAGGATAAACAAAAAGATAAACATAAGATAAACGATGATCAACAAAAGATGAACAAAAAACACAACGTTGCATAACAACCAACTCTACAGAGACAAGCCTCTTCATGGGAAATCAGATGGACATGTACCCGCAGGACGCTTTTTTTTTCTGAGCTATCCATACGTCCTCCTTCATGTCTTCCTTCCCGGAGCAGAGATCCAACCACATCACTAGGGCATCTCTGCTGTCCCGTTATCGGACGGCCCAAGCGCGCCTCGTGCATCTTACACGAAGGCTAAAACCCAACCGGGGCTTGTTTCCAAACCCAAGTCAATATGGAAGGGTCTTCTCCTCCTGTGTAGTCAAACATAGGTTATGTTCTTTCTTTTAAAAATAAAAATAAAAACTTGTTTTTATTATTTCCTTGTTGCTACTGGGTGTTACAACGATAGAGGTTTGCCGAGCTCGAGAAATGTGTATGGGCAAGCGATGATGCGCGGGACGGTGGACTCTGATGATGGTGTGGCCCAGAAACGGCTGGCCCCAAGGAAGGCCGGAGCCGAGTACACCTACATTGAAGCAGCGCAAGCAGCCAAAGAAGGGGCACCAGGTTCTACATGTATTGTGCTCAAAGAAGAGAAGGGGATTTTTTTACAAGCAAAGTTTAATGATGGCCTTTCTCGACGTGGGCACCTTTGGGCCATTCTTCATCTTCGTTCCTGATCCCGACAATGCCCTCCTTGAATTCTCTGGCCCACAGCATCGACGGTATCCATCGGTTAGGAGCTTGCATTCGTTGCTATATACGATATCATTCATTGAAAGCCAATGGTCAATTTTTCCTGTTTTGGATTATCGAGGTTGGGTTGGATGGGTAGGTTACCTCTCGATTTGCACTGAGCTTGAACACGCTGTAAAAGACCAGCGTGCTGCCGGCAATGATGATTGCAGTGTTGGATCTCCAGTTCGTCGGGCGAGTCCACCAGCCACCAGAGGGCGACCAGACTTCTTTAGGATACGGATATTGTGTCTATGAGGGAAGGGGGATACGATGACATGAGCTGGTTGGTCACTATTTGAAGGGTGAAAATAACCTACGCCTCCGCCCATGTTCGATTGGAATGCCTGATCAAGTCTTCCTGTCTTATGCTGAGTGGTCCTGGGAGGTGGTCGATGGTGGTGGTGGGAGAGGGTTCGGGTCGGGTGGACCCGCTGGAGTTGGATGGTCCACAGCGCAGCGCCTCCCCGTTTGGAGTGTTCCTGCGTCTTTCGTCATGGCTTCGCTTTGCCCAACTAAAAGTGTTCCTTCATCGAAAACCATCAAAGCACTCTCAAGACAAACATCATGGACATCGATCTAGGGCCCACAGAATTCATCTCTCACCTACGAAATGAAGCCCCAGAGGACCTCAAACCCAGCCTCGACACCTTCTCCGATCTGTACCAAAGAAAGTCAGCCTACTTTCTCTCTTTGTCCATGGTCTTGACCAGAGACCACAACGATCGCAGCGAGCGAGACGAGGGAGAGCCGTGTTTCTGTATGGGACTAATACGCTCTTCTCTCTTTATTTCATAATATAGGCTTTGGTATCAGCTTACGATCGCCATCCAAGAATTCTTAACGTTGCCAACTTCCTTCCCTTTTCAAATCCCCCTGTACAACAACTTTATCACCGATTTCGAAAACAAAATCAATTCGTTGAAACTGGTTGAAATTTCTGTCGTGGTGTCTCAGAGGTTCACTGGTGAGTGTGATGGGATTGAATGAGGCCCAATAGGGCTTTGTTCGCAGGTTATATATCTCGAACGTGCAGATGCAGGTATTCACCCCTTTCCCTTTTGGTACCTGCCTACAGATGGGAATGATGCTTTAGAGTTTTTGAGCAAGCTAGCGGACAAGTTGAAACCGGTGGAGAAGAAGGATGACGAGCCAGCCGGGGCCAGCAAGGCCGCGGGGGCTAGTGCGAAGGCAACTCAACTCGAGACCAACGCCGAGGCGTACGTCCTGGCGCGGATGTCGGCTGCTCACTTTTGTCTACTGCTGGGAAAGACAAAGGAGACGGAGAGTGCTATGGATGAATGTCGGGCGATCATCGACAGGCTCGACAGCGTTGATACGTCCGTCCGCGCAGGCTTCTATCGGGTCTCGGCTGATTACTTCAAGGTACGTTTCCCCTGCATGCTTTATAAATAAACCAGACATTGGTGTCTTATCTCTCGTTTTCGACTTCGAATTTCTGATTGGGGGACTATGACCATCATCTGTTTTGCAGTGGGAAGCTGCCTATGCGTCATATTACAAAACTTCGCTACTCTATTTGGCATGTCTGCCGAATGTGACGGTGGACCTGGATCTCGAATCTCGTATTCAACGTGCTCATGACCTGGGACTTGCCGCGCTTCTTGGCGATACAATTTACAACTTTGGCGAGCTCTTGCAGCACCAAATTTTGGAGAGTCTCACCGGCACCCCGTTCGAGTGGATTCGGTCTCTCTTGTTTGCGTTCAACGAAGGCAATCTGGGTATCTTTGAAAGCTTGACTCCCCGATTCCCTGAGGAGGTCAGTCGTTTTACTTTGCCGGGTAATTAATAGTTTTCTAATCATCCCACTTTTTTTTCATGCGAGCAGCCAATTCTTCAGAACTCGTATCCGTTCTTACGGCAGAAAATTTGTCTGATGGCGTTGATCGATGCTGTATTCCGGAGAAGCGTGACGGATAGAATCATGCCATTCGAGGTGATTGCATCGGAGACCAAGCTGCCCATCAATGAAGTTGAGCATCTGGTTATGAAAGCATTGAGGTATGTTACTCTCCCCTTTCCCACACTTTTATCAGTGCCACGCTCAAACTGTTTTTATTTCATGACGATGATGTTGTTTTGGGATGGTACAGCTTGGGATTGATCAAGGGCTCATTAGACCAAATTTCTGGAACGGCTAGCATCACCTGGGTCCAGCCTCGAGTGCTGAATAAACAGCAGATCGAGGCCTTGAAGAAGAAGTTGGACGAGTGGACCAATCGGGTGATGAAAGTGGGACAATTTGCACATTCTAATGGCGGTAGCGAGATCCTTGTTCAGTAGTCCATTCTCATTGTCCTTATCCCCCCCTCTTCAAACTTCAAAACTCCCTTGTGCACCATTTTTCCTTTTTTTTTTTTTATTTGCGTGTAACCCACCCTGTTACCGTGATCATAAAACTGAAGAGATGCTTGGGCTCAGTACCTCTGTGCCTAAGTGCCCCGGATGAATGGTTGGGACGAGATGCTCTTTGAGAAAGTGTTGATTCTGCACGCATGCTACGTGGTCTTCGGTCCTTAGCAGGTGGAAGAAGAAAGGGGAAAATATAGCCAGCCAAATTTGATTTACTACCCATGCAAGATTACACCTCCTTTAGGTTTTTGTCGAGCCGAAAGAGAAGGTTTTACCTCTATTACAGTATGTATACTCACAGTACATGAGACTCCCAACAAGGGGTCGATCGCGGGGTTGATTGGAGGATCCTGGTGCGGATTTCCTGGGGGGGTAGGGATTTTCAGTGATGGAGGTGTGTGGATTGGAGACCAACGAGAGAAATGGTGATCTGGGCGGAAAGGAGGGGGCATGACAGGGTTTGGGCGGGTCGCATGGACAGCGTCAAGCCCAGCGGTCGGGCCGGGATGGTCAATCACATATGGCGATGCGGATGGGCGGCTGCACTACTGTGGCCTCTGGTATCTGTGATCCGCGAAGGATGCCGCCGGCACGAGTCTTTGGAGAAGACAGAGGTGTGATCATCAACACAGTCACACGCGCACCAGCAAAACTTGTCACGTTATAACTTGTGTGTTTGACGCTGCTCTCCTGCTCACAAATAAATAAAAATAAAACTTTCAGCCGAAGAGCCTCAAAGTTCTTCCCTTTAAGCCAGACCTAGTTATTATTTTGCCTTGCTCGCCCTTCGCGGCCACAGCAGCTTGATCGATAAGACCACCGCAACAGCACAAGCGCCGGCTGCGAAAACTCAGACAACTCTTATAGCCCATCGGAGCTTCTTGTCTTGGATATGTTGTATAATACCAGCTCGGAGTTCCCCAAATGCATAGCTTTGGTGGGTGCTCAATGCGATCGAAGCTTGACTGTGTATGCGCTCAAAACGCCCTTCGAATTGGAGAGCCTTAATATTGGTGTCTGAAAAACGCAAAGCCTAGATCGTCCAAGAGGTCGCTTAACCATAGCCATCCTCCCAAATCAACCCTCATCCAGGCCAGGTGGCTCTGTGATAGAGGCAGCCCGAGTTGTGTGTGCCGATGCTGTAATCTCCACTCCATCATCATTAGCATCGCATTCAACTCGGCTTGTTTCATGGCTTTCCGTGCCCTGCCCGCCCGAGTCGCCCAGTCGTCGGCTCAGACATCCGGACACGCACTAGGCAAACGTGGATATCCACCGGCACGCCAGACATCTTTCACATGTGGCACCGGCACGTCTCTTCCTTATATCTCTTTGTTTATTGACCATCTGATCAAAACCGGGGTTTTCTTTTTTCCTTTTTCTTTTTTCGTGTCTGTGTTTCATTCAGACAATTAGATCCACAGGAAGAGTATCTTAGTTTGTTTCTTTTTTTCTGATTGGAGGGGCTGAAGGTGGCGGAGTAGCAGCTGTGCAGAGAGCTCGCTATGAGAGGGAGGGAGGGATCGAATGTGCCGGGCCGGAAGGGGAACCGCATGCAACTTCACAGGCCATCGATATAGCAGGACATGGGCAGTCCCCTTGACCCATCGTCGAGAGAGGAAGCAGCAGCCGCCGGCGAAAACAGCGCACCAGTCTACCCAGTCTCCCTCCCGCCCTCCACCGCATTCATTTTAGAGTCGAAACACTGTTTGTGCGATCCTTCTCTGCCTTAATCATGCTGCCTCAGTCTGCCGCCAGAAATCTGGGTGTGTGATCTCATTCCCCTCTCTGCACCTGTACTGGGCACACACACGCCGGCTCAGTCCCGAATGGCTAACACTGCCATCCGCCCCCGCCAAGGCTGCACCCGCCTTCTTGATATAAAATAGCCTGGCTTCCTTCCTCCAAGTTTTCTGAACCCACACACACACACTCTCTCTCTCTCTCCCCAAATCCCCGCTTTAAATTCAAAAATAACCCACCTAAAATTAATCCTTGTTTGACTTTCCTCACCAGAAAGATATTCACACTAATAATAAATAAAAATAAGGAGCCCTTGGCAGTGGTGGAGTTACAAATAGTCATCCTAGCCTTGCGAACTTGGCGTGTGTATGAGCCAAGCCAAGATGTGGCCAACAAGCATCTCCTGCTCGTCGATTCTCCCTATCCTGTTGTGGTACTATTGCGCGGCCTTCATCGCCGCGTCACCACTCCATAGCCATCCTCATCCGGACCACCACCAGCCTTCCGCCTTCGCAGCCCATCCCCAGGAATACGTCTTGAGCCCTGGCTTCCAGATTTCCGCCCAGCCCACGACCCGCAGATACACTTTCAACGTCACCCAATCTACCGCCGCTTTGGATGGCTTCCTCAGGCCCGTCCTGGCTATCAATGGCCAAATTCCTGGACCACTCATCGAGGTACATACTCTACCTTTCATCTTCAGCTCTTCTTGTGTTCATCATCATCTTTATATCTTTCCTTTCTGACACTAATAAAGTTTGCTCGTTTGTTTGGTAAATTTTTGGCTGGCTTCTAGGCAAATGAAGGCGATCGCTTGGAAATCACCGTCCTGAATTATATGGATATTGGATTGACGATCCATTGGCATGGCCTCTATCAGGCGCGTCCTTGTCGCCCTCGTCTCTGATCATATTCACAACATCGTGTTCATCATCTTCACTAACTCCAAAATCTTATTCTTCCTTTTGCGCTGCACACACCCCCCGCATTGTATATCTCCAACCGTATCACCTTTGCTCTCGAATCCGAATCTTCTGCTACGTCGTCCACGAAACAGAATGGAAGCAAGTTGAGTGACACGCTTCACCTCTCTTCTGAACTAAACGCAAGTGGAGGAGTGGGCTAACTAAATATCTTGATCCTATAAGTTGGGAAGATGGGGTGACAGGTAAGTGCGGACCAACTTGAATGGCCTATAACCACCACGTGTTGACAGAATGCCACTGCGTTTTGTCCTCCAGGCGTGACACAATGTCCCATTCCTCCCAATGGCGGAAATTACACGTATAAATTCAACTTGGATGGACAGTTGAGTTTTGCGCTTGATATTCATGAACATCTCCACCTTAAAGAAAACGGAACAAGTGTTGACTCAGACGCGTTGCTTGGTTGGTCATCTACATAGATTCGGAACCTTCTGTAAGCATCACAATTTGCACTCGCTGAAATAAGTCGAAATGGACCGCTTCATGGCACTAAGCATATAAATCTTTCCCTCATCTTCAACCTCCCCCGTGATGGCCCACAGTGTACCAGTGAGTTGAAATCAGCCTTGAGATATCCTTTGCCTTAGAAACCCCATAGCGCCGATCAAAAAAAGTCATAACGCCTGATTTTTTTTTTTTCTCGCCAGTTCTCACCACCAGAATTTAATGGCCGACGGGATAAGCGGCCCATTGATTGTCCACTCGCCACGAGATCCACTTAAGAGGTATAGAGACTTTGATCAAGATGTCGTGTTAGTGCTAGCGGATTGGTATCACAAGTTGAGTTACATACGACGAAGTGTTACGGCAGGAACCGATGATCTGATGAGTGTTGAAAATGATGTATAAAAGTACGTCGAGTGAGATTGTAGAGCATATGCTGAGCGAAGCGGGGTACTTTGGGACGCCAGCGGCGCCGGGGGCGAACTCGGCACTGATGAATGGGGTGGGCGAATGGAATTGTTCGGCTGCCAGTCGCGCCCAACAGTGCCAACAAGTCAACTCCCCCCCGGAGTTCACCTTCAAGGCCGGCGACAAGATTCGCTTTCGCTTGATCAACGCTGGCGCGCATGCTATGTTCTTCTACTCCGTCGATCAGCACACCTTGAACGTCACTGAGGCTGATGCCACCGGCGTATATGGCCGTACGTTTTTTCTTTATCATATCTTGATTTCCGGTACGTACTTGTTGGGTTTGATTGTTCCGGCTGACCTTCTTGGTTCTCTGCTAGCTCCTGCTCTCCACCGAGTTTGGCTTCACAACGGACAGCGCTATTCAGTGGTAATCAACACAAAGGAAGCGGATGCAGGAAAAAGCTTCTACATGAGAGCTACGATGGATTCGGATTGCTGGGCTTGGTAGGTTTCTGCACCTCGCACATTTTAAACCTGCTCTTCCAACCGCACTTTCTCATCAGCGGTTCCACGAGCTCATTAACGCTTTTTGCTTTCATTTCTGTGGATTGCCAAGGGTGCCTAACGATATTCAACTGACGGCGTTTGGGATCCTCAGATTAGTGAAAGACGCCTCTCAGCTGACAGAGGTCTCTCAAGCACGACCGACGACGCAGGATTGGTCGGATGAAATATTGGGAGATTGTGTTGACCTTGACACCAGCAGTCTGGTTCCGATTATCAAGCGGAGCGTTCCCCGTTCAGTGGTGGGCTCTGGCAGGTTCCAAGCAGGCTTTGGCTTCCAATTCATCAACAATACTGCGGAGCACTATACCCGTGCTGAAGCGGTCATCATCGCCCAACAAAACAATGCTAGCAGCCTGTCTTTGACCACCAATCCCCGCACCGAAGAGCTCAACACAACCAGCGACCCGTCCAACTTCTTGGGCAACGGAACCGACCCCAACTTGCTCACCAAACGATCGCCTTTACAAGCCTGGCTTCCCAGGGCACGCGGCAAACCTGAGTCGTTGGTCTTTGCTTACGGGAAACGACAAGTGCCTGTTGGGCAGCAACAGGATCTTCCCCCTGGGAATAGAACGAGTGAACTCGGGATCACTCGCACCGGAGGGCCTCCTCCCACTCCTATCGGCACGATCGGGAAGTTTTTCCTGAATAATATCAGCTGGACTAGTCAGTGTCTTTGAGCTCAACCCAACATCGAGAAAAGGGTGGTTGTTGACATTGTTCCCCTCTTGTATCATAGCATACCCCTACCTGCCGGTACTGCACGATTTGACACCCGGTGGTGTAGGCGCTGTCAATAGTTCGAACGTAGCCAATGTGGTAGTAAGTACCCACTACTGCATGGCACGCTCAATCCAGAAGTTGAGCTGACCAGCATCTGTGGCTAGTATCCGACCGCAGAATGGTATGATCTGTATCTGGCCAATATCGATCCGGCGGGAAGCCATCCCTACCATGTGGTGAGCAACATGTGGTCCTTGAGTGTGAGATATGGGATATCTGACTCCTTTTTTTGTGCTGCTCACGTTTCAGCACGCTATGGACATGCATATCGTTGGCGAAGGACGCGGCTTACCTACGCCGGAAAACCTGGCCAACATCACGTACAATACCGACAATCCACTGCGCAGGTATGTCCGGTCTCCTCTTCCACTCACCTTGATGAGCCGGGCCGTGCTCCTCAGAACATGCTCGCCTGACGCGTGATTCGGTTCTGACCTTTCTTCCAGAGACACCGTCGTGGTGCCCCCAGCCTCGTTCCACGTCATTCGCCTTCGTGCTGATATTCCCGGGGCGTGGATCGTCGTATGTCCCACCTTCCATTTCAAGTCACCTAGTCGTGAATCTCTATACTTAGATTTTTTTTCTTGCTTACCCTTTTTTTTCTGGCTCAGCACTGTCACATCGGTTGGCATCTGTAAGTCCAAAGAAGCTAGCTTCAGAAATCATGCGGCTGGAACGTCCAGCGGCCAAACTGACATTGACGTTTGCCCCTCGCCCTGACCCCAACCTGATGACCGGGCCAAACAGAGCCTCTGGTGCGTCTCATTTTTGTTTTCTCTCTCTCTCTCCTGCCAGCTTGTTTGTGGGGCATGGATTGATTCTGTCTCTTCTTGACACGGCAGGGTTCGCGGGAGTCTTGGTGGTCCAGCCGGACGTGATCAAAGGCTTCCAGATCCCCCAGGAGAACCTGGACCTGTGCAAGGCCCGCGTGGGCCCCCTTGACACCATCGAACCTGGCCTGCTATAAAAAAAAAATACACACGCACTTCTCCCATCCTTTTTTTTTGGTTGCATACTGCGAGATATATAATACGTTTTTTCTATCTATGGACATCAGGTCTTCTCTACTTCGCATTCTCGTGTCTTTCGCCGGTATCGTGGACTTCGTAATAGTCTTGCCTTCTTCGGCCGTGTTGTATGTTTCTTATCATTAGGATCGCGGAATAGTAAGGATTCGCACATCATGCCCATGGACATCATCACCACCCTCATCTTGTACTCATCTCTTTCGCAAGGCGCTTTCCGTTACTCCTGTTTTATGTATTTTGTTTTTCTTTCATAAAAAAGACAATTTTCGCCAAATTAGTTTTTTTTCAATGCAATTCTGCATATAAGCATGAACCTTTCAAGCGCTTCATGAAGGAGTGGGAGGCTCGTGCCGGGACAAACCAGAGCAACTTTGAGATGTGAGGGGCGCTGTGGTCATGTTGGACAGGTGTACTTTGTTTTTCTTTCCAAAAAAAAAAAAGACATTTTTCTCTCAGTTCATTTTTCAACAACAACCACACATCCCAACGCTTAATTGATAAGGAAAAACTGTTTATTTCTTCTTCATGTGTTCTACTGAATCTGGAATTCAATTCACAAAGTGGCACATCCCCCATTTTAGTATGATTGATCAACTTAGTACGTTAGGGTAATTCAACAATTTGAAGGGAAATGACTAGCAAATTGGACTTGTTTTTTTTTAGCTTTGGTCCAACGTTTTTGGCCATATCTCTCCCATTGAGTACAAGCAAAGGAATGAGTAGTTAGATTGGGAGGGATTAGTGTTAGATTGGGAGGGATTAATGTTAGATTGGGAGGGATTAATGTTAGATTGGGAGGGATTAGTGTTAGATTAGGAGGGATTAGTGTTAGATTGGGAGGGATTAGAGCATTTTGAGGGAATTCAAAATACTTAATCAACCTTTAACAACTTGAATTGAATACTCAAATTTTTTTCCACTTCTGTTAAAGCATGTTATTCCATAATGGCACCTTTTGCACTATATTGGGGTGATATTTCACTATAGCAGTTCATTTGGTGTACATCAATTCATTCTATGTCCCCATGACACCATGTGTCAGCCTTAGAGATACTCCAGAGTATCCAAATGTCTTCAGAATGTTTAATATCTGCTTTATTATTGAGAAATCTTGTAATATTATTTCATAAATGGAATTCTTATGTAATTTTAACTAGGGTCACCCACAGGGCCTAACCTTACATTCCTACTCCTTCTGGTACTTCAGTAATTCTCAAATTACCACAATAAAATAATAAAATAATTGTTGCTGTGGACTGTGCACCATAAATACATAATTATATTATGTACCTAGAAAAGCTTAGGCAGGTACATGCAAGGTTTTTACGGAGTTCAAACATTGTGAGAGAAGAAGCTGAGAAGTATACTATAAATTTAGAATAGTCCTGCAACTTATAGTATGAAAGGTATTCCCACACTTTGAAAAGTGAATGGAAATTCATCCCAATTCATTCTATTTAAAGAAGAAAGTCACATTTTGTGCTTGACTATACAATGCAGCATGATGTAATGGGGACGTAGAATGAATTGAAGCACACCAAATGAACTGATGACACCATTATGGCATCATTTGATGTGATAATGGTGAAATACAATAGAATCATCTTGTAGCTCTTTTAGGGAACCTCTAGAATATAAAAGGAGGCCTTCTTTGGCCTTGGAATTCTCAGCATATTCACCCACCAGTTTACAACAAGTACCCTAGTGAATATTCTCCTCCTACTTTTAGAGTAGTGTTATCCATACCACCCTTTTCTTATTTCACCTCACTGGAATATTATTCAGATCCCTTAGATATCCTCATTTAAGCCTTCCCTTGTTCCTTCTAAAGTAGTTGCTGCAAGACCATCACATCTGGCTGAGTCAAACTGCCCAAGTTCTTGTCAACTTCTTCTCATCCTTATTTCAAATCCCAAGCATACCATCTGGTATCACCTCTTCCCACACCACCCCAAAAAAGTTGGCAATGTGTGCACATTGCCATGCTATAATATTTTTCTAATTTTACTGTAACATCCCACAAGCATTCATTGTACATGTTATATACATAATTCTAACTATATTGTTACAATGATACCCACTATGGTAAAAAGGGTTTAAATATGTGCCTATCTCTTAACAAGGAACAAAGGGATCCCTTTGTTAACTGGGGGTCAGTGGGCCCCTACTACTACTGTTTTTTTCTTGTTGATTGGTAATACTGGCATAAATTAATTAAATTGGTAATACTGTCACAAAAAATAGGTTATAGTTTACTATAGTATTGTAAAACAAAGGTTAAACCTGAGTTATACCTGGGTAATAGCAATGTTTTAATCAAGGAAATGTGCTCACATTGCCTTCCTTTTGGGGGTGGTGCCAATAACTCTGTATATCAAGTTTTTGATGTTGAAGGGGTTTTCTCCTGCCTTATACTCTCAGTATAGTATTTGGTGTTTCAGGAGTTTAAACTTAACCCCTTATTGGTCTTATTTATCCATAAAGGAGGGTGTCAGAGAGTAATTTCTGCCTTTAAAAGTCTTTCAGCACAGTGAGAGTACTTGGTTTGCCTGTTCGCAGTTCCAAAGCTTCATACACAGAGCTGACACCATATTGCATTTTATAGTCAATGTAAACTACAGAGGCTTAGAGCAGTGAGTCTGCACCTCTGAATGTGACATGAGAGTTACAGCCTTATTACATAATTATAACACAAAATAAAGGAGAGATCGTATATTATATGCTAATAAATAATGAATGGCTATAGAGAGATAGAAAAGAGAAAAGAACACACTAATGAAGAGTCAAGAGATAATACAGATAGAAAAGAGTGGAACTGCTTGTCCCCAAGCTTTCTTGTTCCCAATAGATCTTCTGTCCCCAGATTTGTGACCTTGAGTATCTTGTGATCCAGGGGGAAATCCATAAGCACCTAGGGTTAAATCAGCTTCTGATCCTGATTGTGAGGTAAAATTCATTGAGTCAAGTTGCGTCCAGAGGGTTTTACTGAATATTGGATGGGTGAAAAATGGGGTTACACAGGGCATATTGGTGTGTGTTATGCCTCAATCCAGATGCTAGCAAGAATGAGATGGAAAACTCCCCCAAGGGGAATGTATTCGTCTTGAGAGACTATTTTACAGATGAAGCTGAATATTTAAATAGTTGGTTTGGTGATAAAAACAAACCCATAGTCTAGCCTTTGAGCATGAGAAACAAATATGAATACAGCCAATCCCAAAAAGCTTGTGGATGCAGCTGGGGGATTTGGCCCAAATTTCTACTCCACACCACATTTTACATTTTTCTGCGCCTCATGGCCTGTACAGTCTGGTAAGAAGTCTTAAGAAAGTCAATTTCCAGGCCAATTGAACTGATCATGAGGTCAAGGGGAAGGCCTTCAGCACCAGGTGCCAGTTGGTAGGGGGGCAGTCTGGGTCAAATTCACTCAAGAAATTAATTGGGACAGGTCCCATCCTTTCAAATTCAAAAACAACAAAGTTAGCACTTTTGGGGTGTGTTGCCAAAGCCTGTATGGGCTGACGGGGCGCAAAAAAAAGGACAATCCCAGGCCGCAAGCTTTTTGGGATTGGCTGTAAAAAATCTGCCACAACAGTGTGCACTGAATGTTGACTTGCAACCTGCAGTGTGTATATGTGTGACAGGAGCCGTGCCAGCTGTGTGAAACCTCAGCCCAAAAGCAGCTGCCTCAGCTTGCCGGAGACAGACGATCGAAGAATGGCCTCATCAAACAACACCAAATCACGAAAACGAGCCAACATCGTCCGCTCTGGCAATGCCGGGAACTCATCAAAATCAGCCACACCCGCTCCACCAACAGAACCGGACCAACAACGCCCACCACCTCTCTTTCCACCGGGCTCAAAACCCCAGTTCAACTTCTCCATGAGCGATGTCGCCTGAATAAATGGGAGAAACCTTCTATCGATATTGTTTGTTTACTGAAATCATAACAGTTTGCTACTTTGATGATGTGAATTTCCTGAGTGTTGGCTGACTTCATATCAGGAAATGTCCGTGACTAGAGACGGTCCCCTGAAGGGTTTACAGCTGTGGTGACTTTAGTCAAGACAGACAAGAAGGATGCCTCACTCCGGCACACCGTGAGAATGGAGCCTCGTCCCCTCTCAACCGAATAAATGCGGAGGAAGCCAAGCATTGGGCAGCAACTTATGCCTTATTCAGAGTGAGTAGCGAGATTTCATGATAACATAAGCAACGCGTTCATGCTGATACAAACAGAATTGATGCTAGTTTTGTAATAATATGCCTTTGCATCGTGTGTTACCACCAGGCCCTAAGACTTACTGGGCAACCCTGGAACAGGAGAAGAAGACAGCCCCGTCACATCGAGACTGGGAATTTGATACTGATCCCTTCCAAGCCGCGGTGGAGGTGAAAAAACGCCAGCAGGTACGAGAGCAGAAGAATGAGCGATCCTCAAATATTGTAGAGGGCGGCGGGTCCCAGAACGATGAGAAGAAGCCACTCCCCAAGTATTGGTCTCTAGCCCCAGAAGTCAAGATGGACCTTGCACTACGGGATCGGATTGAACAAATTATCAAAGGCCTCCTGGCTCGTATTCACATGCCTGAGTCAGAACCAATATCTCAAAATGTACAACCTGCAACCCAAAATATAATTCAACCGTCTTCGCCCGAAATCAAAAAACTCTCTGATGAATTAGTCAAGATGGGATTCCGCCATGGACATGTCTCTTCAGCTGTTGATCACCTATCTAAAATTCGTAACGCGTCTGAATCAGCATCCGATAACAAAGCTTCTCAATTGGCACGCACGCTTCTGAAAAGCTTTCTAGGATGTAGTGATCGTGATGCCCTGCTTCAGTACTTGACGGTCGTGGTCCCGGAAGACGACCTTCCTATCCGCTTCCGCCCAACCGAAAAGTCCGCATCATTTGTTACCGCGATGTCAAGCGGGGTAGGCGGCGGACCGAATGGGCAGGATTTAGAAATGAGATGGATGGTCGAACGGCTGAATAGACTACATGGGTTTCCATTGGAGGCCATTTCGACTACGCTGCATGGTCAAATGAGGGCCCGGGAAAGTGTGACTCTGGAAACTTTGACACGCTGGCTAGCGGGTTGGGATATCGAAAGTCCGTTGAAGCACGCTGACATCGCATGTCAAGAAACTCAACAAGTCAAAGAAATCCTTCAGTCAAGGGATCAAAAACGTGCGACAGAGAAAGAAACTCTTGAATCAATTTACGGCGGTGACCGATATCGAACAGTATCCGAGGCACCCGAAACTGACTTTGAGATCTTGATATCACCTCAATCCCAAACCAAAGAGGACTTGTGGCTTCGGATTTCATTTCATCCACACTCCTTGTACCCTACCGCCAGATCTTTGACATCTACAACGTGCATACCAACATTCTCTGTTATTTCATCGACTGTTCCCTCATACTTGCGACTTGCGCTCGTGAAAAAAACCCTCGGCCAGTTTGCTGACCCAGCCACCGGATGGTGTTCTATGCTGGATGCAGGTGAAGGAGGCGTGATATTTGAGATGGTGAACTACCTTGAAGAAACATGGCCTCTTCTGGCCAAAGAACCGCCGGATGTTGCCGATGTGATGTACAATTTCGTGGTGAAAAAGCAGTTACCTCAATCAGTATCTGCACCTCCAAGCATGACTTCCACTAACAACCGTGTCGCATCGAGACGACAAACCCAAGCACTTCCTTTGAGGCGGATACCTGAAATAGACAACGGGCTTATGAAAAACCAGTCTGACTTAGTCGCGAATCCCAAATATGAATCAGTTTTTAAAGGCCGCCAAAGCCTTCCAGCATTCTCAAGTCGAGCAGAATTTCTGAAGGCCCTGTCAGATCCTGAAATCCGGGTTGTTGTCGTTGCAGGTGAGACAGGTAGTGGAAAAACGACCCAGCTACCTCAATTCGTCCTGGAATCAGAATTCGAGGCTGGACGCGGCAGCCTGGTAAATATTATCTGTACACAGCCGCGTCGAGTTAGCGCGATTGGGGTTGCGACGCGGGTTGCTAGTGAGAGACTTGAGACTATTGACGGGAAGGATGGGGTTGTAGGCTATGTGATTCGAGGCGAGAAGAGGAGCGGCCGTCACACGAGTAAGTTGCGTGTTTCATCTCGATTGCAAGGCTTTTTGCTGATATGATTTCTTGTCAACAGAATTGTTGTTCGCAACAAGTGGAGTACTGCTGAGGCGTCTTTCCACAAGTGATCCCGACCTTTTGGGCGTTTCGCACCTATTTGTGGACGAGGTATACCCATCTCTTAATCGCCAACACCTTCTTACACATATATACTCTCTTTCATCTCCTGAATGTTGTTATTTCCTTCGCTCATAACTAGGTTCACGAGAGGAGCATGGATGGAGACTTGCTTTTACTTGAACTGCGAGAAATATTGAAACGCAATACCACTATTAAGATCGTTCTAATGTCAGCAACGGTAAGGAATTATCAGTCATCAAGTTATACCCGTCAAGATTGAGTGCTTTAAATACCCTCTTTATCTCAAACAGGCAAACCAAGATTTGTTTGCAAATTACTTCGGGACAGCCAAAAAACTCAATATCCCTGGAATAACTTACCGTTAGCTTGCTAGTATTGATGGGTTCTCGATTTGAATTATGCTATTGAGGTTTTGATTATACTAACGATATACAAATGGTATTTATGACCACAGCGGTGACGGATCTCTACCTGGAAGACTATTTGAAACAACTCAAGTATACTCCAGCCAACGCTAAATCACGATCCGATCGTGATGCAGCGCAAAGAAAGCAAACAGAGCAGCTCTGTAAGAAGTTCGCGGCAATGGGCTACAATGAAAACGAAAGCCGGTTCCTTGCTTCGGCTTCGAAAGCTACTCGTCAAATTGATGAACAATTGATGGCGTCTATCGTTTTGGATATTCTCAGCAGTAAAACAGCTCATCAAGGTGATGGAACCTTCGGCGTTGTCTTGATTTTTGTTTCTGGGGTGGCAGAAATTTCCTCGGCGATCAAAGCTATCGAGAACGCATGTAAAAGCGGGTTGAATGCTTTCCTTACATATCAGCTATCGAGCACTGAGCAGAAGCGGGTTTTCCGTCCGGTTGATGCCTCAAGGATGAAAGTTGTTGTTGCGACTAATATTGCCGAAACATCTATAACCATACCTGATGTTCGCTACGTGATCGATAGGTATTTCCTCATCCTCCAAATTACGGCAGCTTTCTCGTTCACAATGCTGAATGGATCTTGCGCATCTCGTGACACCTTGTCCTGGCAGTGGTCGGGAAAAGCAGATGCAACTCGATCACGAAGTTGGAATGTCCCGACTGGTCGAAGTCAATTGCTCGCGTGCGGCCGCTAAGCAAAGACGGGGGCGAGCTGGTAGAACGACGTTCGTTATTCACAACTATCAAATATAATATAACGGTGTTTGATTGTTGGCTGAGACTCACTTGCGAAAACTTCCATTGAATAGCTCTGGGGTAGCGTATAAACTTTTTACTAGAATCTGTGAACAAGAAACGATGTCAGTCGATACGAAACCCGAAATCTTGCGCACTCCTTTGGAGGCTCTCTTCCTCCAGATAAAAGCGATTAGAGAGACAGAAAATGTCGCGGTAAGTAATCATAGCTCACTCACATGCGCGCACACGGCTGATTGATGAAATATGATAACATTTTTTGCCGGCTAGACATATTTACAAAATGCCCTCACACCGCCTCCTCAAAATGCTATAGACCGGGCCATCGAGAATCTAGAAGTTGTCGGGGCATTTCATGATGGCTCACTGACGGCACTAGGGAAGCATCTTGCCCAGCTCCCGCTTGACGTTCGTCTTGGCAAGCTTTTAGTCCTAGGTGCAATATTCAAGGTTTTTGAACCGACGTTAACATTGGCGTAAGCATCAACTACCACAAGGCTCATGTTTACATGATAAGCTAACGGCGATGAATTTGCTAGAGCGATGCTTTCGGTCAATAAGGTGGGCACCTCATTTGTGGGATAGGACGCCTCATCTGATTGTTGACTGGAGATAAATCTTCCAGCCAATCTTCGTCAACTCATTTGAGAAACGGGAAGAAAGTAGCCTCGCAAGACTCAAGTTCAAAGTGGGAAATAGTGACTTATTGACCAACATAAACGTATTTGATGAGTTTATTCGTATCCAGCGTGACTTGGGTAATAGTAGCGCACGTGAATTTTGTGAAGTCAGTCCAACTGATTCGGCTGATTCCACTCAAAGTGTACCTGACACTGATCTCTTCTTTACCTGCGTTACAGCAAAACTTCATATCAATGTCGACAATGCGAGACATAATCTCAACTCGCTCAGAATTGCTGTCCCAAATGCAAGAGCGAGGCTTTGTTCCGGGATCTTATGGCAAGCACAATGTACACAGAGTAGCTCTCGTGAGCTCAACTGGTGGCGGTGATAATCCCGACGAGTTTAACTTGAATGAAAACAGTGAAAAGTTGAATCTCGTCAAGTCGGTCTTTGCCGCCGGATTGAGCCAAGTTGTTCGAATCGAAGTCCCGCAAACCAAGTATGATCAAACTGCTAGTGGCACGATTGAGAAAGATGTGGACTCCAAGGCCGTCAAATTCTATGACTCCAAAGTCGGTACGTCGTGCGGTTCAAAGAACACAATGCATATATTGATCCGATTTGATTAAGGGTTCATCTTTGCTTGTTGTAAATCCGACTTCACCCGTCTTTCTTCGTAGGACGTGTATTTCTACATCCATCGTCGGTCTTGTTTAAATCTGCCCAAGATTTGAAAGCTGCGTTCTTGACATACTTTTCCCGCTCGGCAAATGGTTCTGGTACGGATTCCAAGGTATTTCTACGGGATGGTACCACGGTCAGTTGCTTTGGATCGCTCGTGATACTCTATATTTGTGTTCCGATGTTACTGATAGGGTTATTGCCTGTTCCATTCGTTAGGTCCCTCTCTTCGGCATGCTATTGTTGTTTGGATCTGGCTCGATAAAGCTCAACCACGAGTGCCGGGGCCTATCGATTCAAACAAGGTCGTTAGAAGATGGCCGGGAGACCCATGAAAATACCATCAAACTGAGAGCACCCATACGGATTGGCACGCTGTGCAATCAATTGAGACACCTCTTGGATACCCTTTTACTCATGGTGGTCGATCAACCGGAACAATTAGCCAATCATTGGGAGAATGACGCAGATGCCCATCAGGTCATCGATTGTGTTGTCAACTTGATCGAATCTGAAGGATCCGGATCCGCTTTTTAATAACCAAAAAGAAACATCTGCAGAATCTGCGTTTCTCTCTTATCTTAAGTATACAACGTACATCAGAAGTCCTCTTCGTTCTCCGTCTCACTGTCAACGTCCCACCAACGCCTTTCCTCTCGCAACCTTTTGGTGTTTATCTTGTATTCAAAGTATATCAACCAATTTGGCTTCATCTCTCAATGGGGAAAGAGGAAATAATGCCAACGATTTGATTACTATATGGTGACTAGCCTTAAAATAGACTTGTTGCACGATGCTGTAACTGTAGATGGACAGATACTGATATTAGCCCGGTTCACTTAGGGCTTTTTTAGCAAATCCGTAGCCACACGTCAGCAAGTGTTCCCAGCCAAATTGGCTGGTGCTTCGGGTTATACTTTGCTGACGTGCTGCTGACAGATGCCCTAAGTGAACCGGGCTATTCAATCAGAACATGCTGGGTTAAATGATGGTATAGAAGAAGGAAAAAGTCAAGTGTTGAAACAGTTAATAAGTTACTCATAATGGTGCTTTGACTATAAATATATGAGTCTTGGAGGTGTGACGATGAAGGTGCCATAGCGGGGGACAGGATGGTTAGGGTTAGGTTATTGGGTCCTCGGGCAAACTCAGATTGTATCTAGATTAGGTTTCATCTGCACCTTGTATTTAGATCGTCACTATTGTTTTCCCGATCCTTTTTCCCCACTCATCTAGTCCCATTCTCTTGTACCTCAATAGGTACCGCTCATCTCTCTCTTCTTGCTGATTACTCGGAGTCCTTCTCTCCTCGTGCTCACCGCTGCTTCACTGGTGTTTCTCAGGTTTGATCTTCTTCTCTTTTCCTTTTCTTGTTCTCCCTCCTTTTCTTTTCCTTCATCTCTTTCTTGCTTGCAATGTCACTCACTCATCTAGTCCCATTCTCTTGTACCTCAATATGTACCACTCATCTCTCTCTTCTTGCTGATTACTCGGAGTCCTTCTCTCCTCGTGCTCACCGCTGCTTCACTGGTGTTTCTCAGGTACCGCTCATCTCTCTCTTCTTGCTGATTACTCGGAGTCCTTCTCTCCTCGTGCTCACCGCTGCTTCACTGGTGTTTCTCAGGTTATGAGCCCAGCGCTTTGAGCAGAGGACGATTGATCCAAGACTCTTGTAGTAGTCCAAGAACCGTAGAGTAAAGCGAATACCGTGGCGGATCCCTCCAAACTTCCTGGGTCACTCAGGCCCTTCACTCCTGAACCCACTCCGGATCCGACCAATTCCCCTAGAGCCGGCCCTTCCACTGAGCAGGAAGACAAACTCTCTCTATCATCATCACCAGTCTCGTCGTACCATTCAAACGACACCGGCTCTACTGCTACCATTTCAAATATCCTTGTCCCAGTTGACAACACTCACCCTAGTCATTCCTCAATGGCTTCATCTACCAATCCTACCACAGCCACATCTGAC
Source organism: Puccinia novopanici (assembly GCA_004348175.1). Classification (NCBI taxonomy): domain Eukaryota; kingdom Fungi; phylum Basidiomycota; class Pucciniomycetes; order Pucciniales; family Pucciniaceae; genus Puccinia; species Puccinia novopanici. The sequence goes on from SMGU01004143.1 coordinate 21,939, forward strand.
TCCTCTCCTCAAATCAAATTGTGTACTGAGAAATTAAACGACTCTAATTTCTCGGCTTGGAGATATGATATGCAGAATGCTCTAGGATACATGAATCTAGACGACTTCATCAAGCCTCACACTGATGAACTTCTCAAGAGCTCGGACTACAAAGCTAAACTCAAGCAAGTTACCACCTTCATCCGTCTACATCTTGGACGAGAAGATTCAACTCGCTTTGTCGACGATCTAGACACGTATGACCCAAAGTCGCTCTGGGACTCCATCATTAGTCACTATGCTACAAATCAATAGAAAACGCCGCCAATGTCATGGAAAAACTGCACAATATCGTCTTTGTAGAAGGAGAGATGCAAAAAAGCATCAACCTCTTCCGCCAAACATTCCATCTCATGATCGAAGTCAGCAATTCCAAATTCAACAAGAAGACTTTGGAAGCTGTCTGGGTTTTCTTCATCCTAAAAAGACTACCCGCTTCCTTGTCACAGGGTGGTATGTGACACTGTAACATTCTAGTCAGACTGTAGCCATTCAGCCAGTCTCGTAGCCTTTTGGTTAGGCTCAACGCTTTGTTTGATTAGAATGACTCAGCGTATGACAGTAGACTGGCTTACCCTGTTGCGGGTTCGATTTGCGTGTGCAGGACTTTCTCATGCCTGTGACCAATTGTCGGGTTTTTCCACCCGTCAACAGCAAGGCCGAAGATATCTTCGAACTTCGAAGAATTGCTTCGAAGCGTTGCTTCGAGTTTTGATCATGTTGCTTCAAAGTAACTTGTTTGAGCAATTTGAAGTTGATTCGAGTTATCTTTGAGATGCTTTAAGGAGGAAAGCATCTTCGAGAGGGAAATTTCTCCCTTCTCTCGAACCTTGGTGGCGCCTTACAGCGTCTTGAAGTGTGTCTGAAAATGGCTCCATGAATTGATGAAGCATGGGTTAGTGCCACCAGCCATTCATACTTCGGGACGAAGTACCTTAAAACCGGGGTACTGTCACAGGGTGGTATGTGACACTGTAACATTCTAGTCGGACTGTAGCCATTCAGCCAGTCTTGTAGCCTTTGGTTAGGCTCAACGCTTTGTTTGATTAGAATGACTCAGCGTATGACATTCCTACTCAGTATTCCGTACACTTCAATTCTCCACACTCAAGTCTGGAAACTCCGAAATCTCCATGACTACCTTCCTCAAGGATCTTGAACTGGAACTGCGTCGACAACAAGACACGGCTAATCAATTGTCAGCAACCGCTACTGCTTTGGCAGTTCAACAGGCTCTGCAAAATTCCCAACATACCCAGGGAACTAGCTCGTCCAATCAAAAACGACAGACTCGTCAACCTGTTTGCTCCAACAGCACCCATAATCCAGCCACCGCTCACTCGGAGGATGACTGTCATCAACTCCATCCTGAAAAAGCCATAGCTTACTTCAAAGCTGTGATCGATCGAGTCAACAAATCCGCTGCCAAACGCGCTCTACTCAGCGCCAACTCCGGTGTCTCAGATGAAATTGTGCTGGATAGTGGGGCTTCTGGCCACTACCTCAAACACCGCCACTAATTCATCACCTTCTGTCCCCTACCCACCTCAGTCTACGGAGCTAATGGATCCCGATACCCATCCTCGTGTGGGCACTGCGGTCATTCAATCTTCCAAGGGACCCATCACAATTCCCAACGCGTACTTTGCGCCGTTGTAAAGCTCAAAAGTGTCAGTGAAGACCTTTTGCTGAGTGTTGAAAGGGATGAATGAGGATACCTCTGCCTTTCTGTGATTCTAGACACTAAACAAGCCTCCCAATCTTGGATTGGAAGGTTTAATATAGTGATAGGATGGGGTGTATCAAGATACTACTGTTGTTCAGAAGTGGATTGGGTTTAGATGGATGAGAAGTGGTGTTGAAGAGTGTATGAGTGATTATTGATGAGAGTGGGATTGAACAGAGGTTGGTGGTGATAAAGAGGTGTATGAGTGATGAGTGATGAGTGATGAGTGATGAGTGATGAGTGATGAGTGATGAGTGATGAGTGATGAGTGATGAGTGATGAGTGATGAGTGATGAGTGATGAGTGATGAGTGATGAGTGATGAGTGATGAGTGATGAGTGATGAGTGATGAGTGATGAGTGATGAGTGATGAGTGATGAGTGATGAGTGATGAGTGATGAGTGATGAGTGATGAGTGATGAGTACTGATGAAGAGTGTTGAGTGATGAGAGGTGTTATAGATTGAGAGAAGGGTGTTGAGGTTTATAGAAGGGTGAATAGCCTAGCTGATAAGGGCTCAGGCTTCTGAGAATAAAGTTGAGTAGAGGTAGTGGGTTCAAACCCAGTGAGGGCAATATTGAATATAAAGGGTTGGTTGGATATAAGGGGTTGTTGAATATAAGGGGTTGTTGATATATATAAGGGTGACTAATATTGTAAAACTATAATATAGAAGGGCTAATAATATAGAGTGACCAGAGCAGATAGTGTTTATAGGGGATAAAGACTAATAAGGGTATGTTTAATAGGCTGATACCAAAATCTGGTGAGGAAGGGGAAACAACTGGAGGAGAGCCCCCTTATATAGACAAAAGTGAGGGATTTTAGCTACAAGGTACAGGAGAAATGAGGGATTTTAGCTGGCCTGACTGCACAGCATTGAGGGAATTTAGCCAGAATGAGGGATTTGTGCTGGCCTGGAGAAGCCATGGAACACAATAGAACAACCAAATACAGGACTAAACTGCACAGCCATCAGGTCATGTGCCTGCACAGCCTGTCAAAAAAAGTGAGGTCATAGAAGGAAAATCCACTAAAATAGCTCAGATCTTGGATGAGGTGATCATGCACAGCCACATACAGACTAAATTAGATCCGATCTGGAGTGAGGTGATTGATGCACAGCCACATACAGACTAAATTAGATCAGATCTTGGAAAATCCACTAAATTAGACTGCATGCACCTGCATAACACTGCATGACACCGCATGGTATCTGCAAGAGTCATGTGCTCAGACCAAACACACTAAACTAGATCAGATCTTGGAAAATCCACTAGTTTAGCCTGCATGAGCCCGCATACATCGTGCATGTCCATGTGATTGAGGGTATTGAGTGGCTGTATGGGTATGTTGTTGTATGTACTTGTTGTATGGGTTGTGTAAAGAGTGTGTTGTGTAAATGATAGTGGTGGTTGGTGATATGTACTGAAGGTGGCCAAGGAGGGGTGTAACTTCTGATCCAAAGGGTTTGAGATGTTGCCGTCCAAGGTGACCATAGGGTAAATTGAGCCGTAGAGTCCGTTTCTCCAATCAGATATGCTGATTTCTGGCCTGTAATATGAGAAAAGAGAGAAAATAGAGAAAGAAAAGAGAAAAAGAATAAAAGAAATAATTTTTTAATTTTTAACATTTAAGAGTACCACACCGTCGCTCTCCAA
>SMGU01004146.1:0-17951 GCA_004348175.1 Puccinia novopanici
AAAATTCTTTCAATCATTTTGTGTGCCTTATTTGGGAATCCCCTTTGCAGGAGTATAAGTATGTACTATTCATGTTAGATTCACCTTCCCAAAATAACCATAAAAAACATTCTTTTTAGGTATGAGTATCTTTAATTATGAGTGAACCTTCAACACTCCTTCTTGCCGGGCCCTCCTCATTTTACCCTTTGTTGGACCATTGTGCATTTATTTCTATTCCTGTTATTAGGCCCATATCCTTTGGGATAAACCTCCAAATATCCCCCAAAAACCTTTCACAAACCCTATTTATCCATTTTATCTGCTTTTGAAGCCCTTTTGGCTTGAGGAATATTGTTTTTAGAATCAAGGAGGCTGTCAACAATTACGTGGGAGTTAGATTTTCTTTCAAAAATAGGCTTTCTTCCATAAAAATGAAGCTCAAAAGCTTACAGGTGAAGCACAGAAATGGGTTTTTTTATTCATGTTTATGAAAAGTCGGTTTTAAGAGAAATAAAACCATGGAAATCTAAATATTGCCAATATTTGAATTCACTAAATATATTAGGAAAATTTCATTTATGGTTTTTCTCCTTATCTCTTACCAAACTTCAAAACCAATATTTTCCAATCAATTAAAGAACAAAGGAAGCTATGGATTTGTATAAATTATTTTGGAAGATTATCCTGGACATTTAATAATCTATTTTCAATGACACCTCTGGGAATATAGTTAAGAAAATGGACAGCAGAACTGATTGCCTCAGGAGAGCATGTCTGAGCTCCTTCTGGATTTAAATTCCATGGGAGAATTTTCATTGAATGGAATATAAATGAACAGTACTTCTTCTCCCAGACAGGCTGCATTTGAGGGAAATACTTTATGCTACTTGACCGTAGGAAAGCATTAAAAAATATCTGATCTTCTTTGAATAGAATAATCCACTTCATGATGTTTTGGTTCTTGTAATAACATCCCAGAAGGTTAAGCACAATTTCTGTCAAATAAACATATTCTTTTGATATTCTTGTGTTAGAATTGCTTTCTTGATACCTGTTTGGGGAAATAAAAATTTCTTCATTGTCTTGAGAAAGGAAATATTTTATCATCAAGATTTCAAACTTGTTTTCCCAACCCTTTTTTAGAGATCCCTCATAGGTCTGAGATGATGATTCTTGAAGGCTCTGCTTATGTAAACTCTTTTCTTGAAAGAGAAATTCCAGATAATCTTGGACTAGTTTTTGCTCATCAAGGACATGTTTTTCTGACTCTTCATAGCCCAAAATTTTGAGGAAGTTGGAATTTAGTACCCAGGTGAATTTCATCAGCATGAAAAATTTCTTGGTGATATTAAAATCATCACTTAATGAAGATTCCAAACATTGCCTTTCACCTAGGTGTTTTTGAATGGAACTGTTGAGATATCTAATGAGTTGATATCTGATGTTCTGATTTAAAATAGGTGTTTGATAGATTGATTCATTCTCATATTTGTCCAGGGGCATTTTTGATATCCATGCACACCATTCCCTTTCCACTGAGTCATAATTGAAAAACTGTCTGATTGAAAATTCTGTTTTTTCATAATGTTCTTCAAATGTTTCCACCAGCCCTGAGAACTTGAAATTTGGTTTTTCTTCTTGACAATTTCTGTATGGAACATGATGCATAAGTCTCTGGGTACAGCTGTTTTCCCAAGCAAGAACTTTCCCCCTTAATTTTTGGTTAATGTTGGCTTGATCCTGAGATTCTGTGAAAAGATGTTTGCTCCATTCTGTTCTCAAGTGGGCTAATTCCAATACAAATTCTCTGTCTTGATTGAATATTACATTCCATTTATCAAGGTTCACATTCTTGTAGTACAATCCAACAAGCTGAACAGAAAACTTGGTGAGAAAGGCTTCCTTGATTGAGACACGGGCTTCCCCCTGTGGAACAAATGAATTCACCACATAAAAAGCATTGCTGTGAGTGTAATAGAGAGCCAATGAAAGCTGATGATACAGATATTCTTGTATACTGGGAAAACTTGGGCTCTTATGAGGGGTTGAATGTTGGATAAGTTGATACTCTTGTTGGGCCAAAGAAAATCTGAGGAACCACTGAAGGAATTTGAGCTGCTCCTGAGCACACACTTCCCTAGATGGTTTATCATCTAGAACTTGTAGCACTTTTGAATGTACATTCCACAAATGAGAGCACAATTCTAACTGGGAATCAGCCAGATTGACCTTGAGACCAAAGGCACCTGTGCTTGATGAGCCAGAGCGCACAGAATGCAGGTGATGCGGGCTGGAGAACTGCGGTAAATTTTTCATTACATCGTCCACCAGCATTCTGATTCGTATAGAAAATATTCTGGATTCCTTGTTGTTCCTGCACATTACAGCTATCCATGGCCAAATTTTCCTATCCAGGTTGTCAACGCTAAAGTATCTCATTCCACTTTCTTTTATTGAAACAATCGAGCTCTTGTGACTAGGATGATTGGTTAAGCTGAGTCTTACGGTACTAGAATTAGGAAACAGCGAATTTTTCATTGGTGAAGGAGGACTTTGGGGGTTCATTCGAGGTTGAGCTATCCCTTCACGTGTTTCCGTTTCCAAATTATTATAGATTTCCCAGGGCGTCCAACTTTGTTGGGAATCATTGTCGTGTGGTTCAGCTGAGAAACAAACAATCAACATCCATAAGTAAGTCTTTGTCTGATGGAAAATGTGTGAGGCATCAAATTTACCACTGAGCCGAAAAACCTCGCGCGGTGGACGTTCTGAACGAACAGGCTGTTTTCCCTTCTGAGAATTACCCTTCTGAGATGGAGGCAGTGACAGTGATAGATCTAGCTCTGGTCTTTTTGAATGTGAATGATGGAGCTGAATCTCGTCATCGGAATAGCTCGCTGATGGCCATTTTCTTTTTCCCCAGCCACCGGTGGAGCCATCCGGGATACCAACAGAACCAGTGTTGAGGTCGGCACCTGATACAACGGGACCGGAGTAGGTGACATTTTTTTTTTTTCGTGAACATTCAATGTCAACCAATTATTTATCAGTGTTCCGGAACGGTGGGAACAACTTACCAGGCGAAAGATCGGATTTTTCTTGTGCCGACTGAGGCGGATTGTGAATAGGAAACAACGAGAGGGTTTCAATATCGCGACGACCTGCCAAGCTTTGATGATCTATAGTATCCTGGCCTAGGATTTGGGTTGACTCTGGAGCTTCAGCCGAATGAAAGAACACTCCGGAGGTAGCTGAGAGAAAGCAGGGCAGGAGCAAGATGGACAAGCTCAAGATTAATTTTGGGAAGTAATTCATCTTTGTGTGAGCTCCAGTTCGCGAGCCGTGAGAGTCAGATGTGGAGCAAATCAGATTATCGCACACCTGCTCGCTGGCCTTCATAGGAGGTTGGGCCTTTTTATGTTGCGCATTGCCACATCGAGCTTTCAGGCAGTGTGTACAGCCGGGGTCAAACAAGCATGATCAAGGAAATATATTTAATCAGTCTGTGTACTCCGCGAAGTCCGCGTCGTCTTCGTATGGCAACTCAAACGCGGCGGGCGGTGGAGTCAGGAGTTGGCTGCGGAAGCGGCCTGACACCGGCCACCCGATCAGGGGTCCGGTCACTCGTCACAGGGACCACCCGGGGGATTCAGTCGGAACGTCCAAAACGTTAAATTGGGCCTTTTGCCAACTTTCTCGTCTTCCCTCTCCCAAACATCGATACTCCATCGCACGATCCTCAAACTATACTTACCCAAGGTGTGTTATCCAGGATTGTTGTCTACGCTTGGTTTCTTCTCATCTGCTGATATCGCTCTTGTTTCAAGTTCAGATTATTTCGTCAGCCTGGCTCATTTCCATTATCCTCCCTCTATCTCATATCTGGACACTGGCTCAAGAAAGTTTCAGGCGCTTGTAAATCTAAGCACGCTCCTCCGAAGTCCAAGTATATCGATGCTCTCGTCTCATCTACCTATCAGGCCGACGGATCCTTCCAAGATGTCTCGCGAGCATTACAGTCGAAACTTCTGGACCCCAATTCATCAGTCGTTTTCGAAGCCCTCCTAGTCATCCATACTCTCATCCGGAAGGGAAATGCGGAGAAAATGATGTCCTATTCGTCTGGTCTCGATGGTCGCGACGGCCGATCCCTCGGTCTGAAAGACGTCATCGCCACAACCGATACGCCTCAAAACCTTTCCCGTGTTACGCTGCACTCAAGCACGACCCAATTCGTACTCGATCAGAGGCTCCCGCTTCACTTCGCCATATTTCAAGACATGGCGCAAACAGACTCCGATCAGTCGAAAAAGGACTTTGACGCAAAGTGGGAACCCTCCAAAATATAATGGGTGCACGTGTAGATTGTAAGGGGACTTCAATCACAGGAGGGACACAACCGTTTGAGCTGATGGCTTGCTCATGCTGCTCTATCACATCTTTTCTTGGCAGCATTCTTTTTTATTCTTTAGTTTTACTTGGAGGGTACCGATGATGATTTGGTTATTTCTGCATTGCGTTTGCTAGTCTAGGATTTGCTAGTACTGTTTCAGGCCGTAAATGAAGGAATTATTAATGTTTTAGGTGAGGTACATTTCTAACTATCTCATCTCATCTAGTCTTTTTTTTTTTACTAAGGGTGATAATCAACTCAAGCTGACATTCTGCTTGTGCTTTCATTCTTCTGTTGACCACCATACCCTCAGAACACTACTTTGAGATATCACAGGTCGATGCTACAACAGCTCTCAAGACCTACAAGATTTTCTGTAAACAATGTGAATTAAGGGTGCTTTCTTCTCGGGGTGTTGCCAAGAAGCTTCAACATCATCAACGTCAACATCTCCAACTTACGACATGCCCCAGTCTCTCTTTCTGGCTCTTTGGAAGAATAATAGGAAATCCCGTTGATGTGTTGTCAAATCGGAAGAAGTCTAAACTTGAGCCTAGGGCAGATATCGGGAAATTGATCAAATTGAATGCTGAATTAAAATCATACAGTGTCAAACTTGATGATGGTTGCTTTCTCCCTCCCAAGAGCATCAAGTTCCTCGATTTCAACACGAAAGACTCAAGTATACCTGACTATGGAAAGCTGTTGATTGAAGAGAAGAGTTGACAACCAGATGAATCTCAACAAATTATAACTGAAAGGGAAGTCTCAGAAAATGAAGAGCGTGTTGTCAAGGAAGAGAATGATGAGATCAAATTGTCCAATGACTTTCAAACCACAGATGAAGATGATGTGTCAGACCTACTTGGTTCTGAATCCTAACACTCAAGTTGGTAGAATTCTTTGAGAGAGGACATTGCAGATCTAAGAGCCTGCGCATTGGTTGAGTTATTGCTTGCTAGAATAACTCACCCTTGGTAATGGCAGTATAGTGCCAATCACCCTGTGCCACACTGGTACTTGCTAAAATTGAGGCTATATTGCCACAACTGCAGTTGGAATTGTTGGATTGGATGCTCTTTCTAATAAGGACCAAATGCACAATCAACAATGGATGCAATAAATCCATTTATCTTGAAGACTACAATAGAAGCCATTCCAATTCTCACCAAAGATAATTTCTTGAGTTGGCGCACTATAATCACTGTTCTGTTTTAGCTAGGAGGTGTCAAAGATAACATCTTAGATGGTGAACCTGAGTTGGACGAAAGTGGCAACACCATTCTTTGTGCAATCATCATTTCAAAATGTTTGCCTAAAACTCACAATAACTTTGTGACATCAAGCAATGAGGAAAAAGTTCCCAAGTTGTGGAAAGCCATTTCCAAACAATTCATATCCTCAGAGCCCTCTAATCATGCTTGGGTTTACAACCAATTTTCCAACATTGAATTTGAAACTAGTAATATAAAAAAATTTATTACTGAAGTACAAGCCAGCCTTTTGAAGATGGAAGATGTTGGAATTGATATACCAGAGGATATAATAACCTATGATCTCCTAAAAAGACTTCCAACAAGCCTTGACAACATTAAGCAGAGCATCACACACTGCAAGAATGGGAAAGATATTAAGCCCTCTACCCTCTTAGATCACCTTGAAATACATCTCAATGAATTGAAGGTTACCACTAACAGCCATAAGCTTGAGGCTGCCACAATGTTTACTGAGAAGGATACACTGCAAAAAAAAACTTGCTCAATTACCTGCAGTTGACATGCAGAAATTCCAAGGAAGCTTGTGGTGTTACTCAAACCTTTCTCCAAGATTGATTCAACCAAGCTTTGATGCACAGTCACTTTTCATACTGCACAGTGACTGTGCCAACAAATCTACATATGCAGACTGGTGGAGTTTGGATGGCAGCTTTGCTGGAGCATGCTGCATGTCAACTGCAGGCAGTTGACTGAATTATTTTTGCAGTGATAGGAAATGTTCTCCTGGACTTCACAATCCCCTAGCCAATCCCCTGCTGAACGTTTCTAGTTCAGCATCAACAAGGCCAATGCTCCTTGGGCTAAGAGACAGGACTCAAATGTCTGTAGTTTCTCAACTTCTTCATAAATGTATCCTTCTTTGTTCACTCTTGATTCCAGATCAACTTCACCCATGGTCTCTGATTGAAATATGTTCAATTAGATAAATGAAAGTGCAAGATGACCAGTTAACACCAGCTGTGGATTAAATACATTGGAGATAAAATGAAAAGGATTGATCCCAGTGTGCTACCACAACAATCCACTTTTCAGCCTGGCTGATGCCAAGGGCAAGCCCTTCTAACTACAGGATGTGAAAGATAGCTTAAAATTAGAAAATAGTATTTTTTGTGTGCAGTTTTTAATGTGAGAAAGTGAGAAAGTGGTTTTAAATGGGTTTTATCCAATTATATTGGGATAATAAAAAAATAAAAGAAAACAGAATAATAAGACAAATTTATCTTTTTTGGAATTCTGGTTTTTGCTCTCTGATCTCGTCTTTCACTCTTTCCCTCAACTGTCACTCATTATAACTGTCAGACCTCTTTTCATTCTAAGAGTCCCTTTCTCAACCACAACTTGACACATGTATTTAGATTATTAAAGATGTGCCTGGAGTGAGAATTAAAAGTCATTGGTCCTGACAATACTGGTCCTAGAGGTGACACTTGAGCCCCATCTCTAGTCTCTTTGTGAAGGCACTTGAGCCCCTTCAACTGAGAATTATAGTCCTTTTTCCGCTATAAGCAGAACTTTATTTTATACTATTCCTGGTCAACCATCAAAAATTCTTCAATCTTATGATCAAATTTCCAGAGGGGCCTGCTAAGCAGGGGTGGTTTAGATGCCTCAAAGGTGTCTTTCCACAAGTGCAGAGTACTTAGGTACCTTTACAATAAACTGGGGCCTGCTGGGCAGAGGTTGTTTAGATCCCAGTGGTAGAAGTGGAATTGGAGGAGCTATAAAGAGAAGTGTTTATTACTCACTAATAAAGGAATTCTCTGGGGGGATCCTGGATTTTGAAGTTGGTTTTTGGTGAGATTCAGACGAGTAGAAATGAGGACTGTTGAGGTTCTGGCTGTTTGGAAACAGGTGGAACTGGATAGTGCTGATTTCTGGGTAAATGGTATGAATGCTGGGATCAAAAATATGGGGGGAGGAGGTCCCTCTGAATATCATTTCTGGGCTCTCTATGGTCACCTAAATTTGTTAAAAATAGCTGGTTGTAGCCTGGATAGCCTGGTTGGGTTGCACCAGCCTGGTTGTGTTGTATTTAGCCAGGTTGGGCCAAGTATTTGCTACTGTCTAGCCAGGTTTTGTTCTTATTCACCAGGGTTGTTTCCATGGCACTTGCATGCAAGTGCTTTCACTTCATTTTCTTGAATAACCTGTTGGTCATTTGTGTGACATTGGGTTGAAGTACATTACAAGTCAGGTTGAACTTAAGATGAAGTTACTTGTAACTTGTGTTGATGTCAAGCTCAACAATCAACCTGATTTTTTACCCAAGTCAAGCTGTTATCATCCTCTACTCCTGAATAACTTAGATCTTCATGACACCTGAAAAACAATAGACTATATTTTTGCCTCCTCCAATTTCTATTTAAATCAGATTTCAAGTCTCAAAATACTGTTTAGGATCATAAGTAAAATGATGTGATTCATGCTGGATTCTGTATGTGTTTTCTTGAAATAATCATGGCTCATATCATCTTGGTCACCATTTTGTAACCTTGATATTCTTTTTTTGATGTTTTTATCACATTGAGAATGTGGATCAAAGCCTTGCTAGCTGTGAGCCTTCATCAATTTATAAATCCAAGTCTGTTAGAGCTGTGACAACAGTCATCCACCAGACACCATTCAGCATTAAAAGGCTCAATCACTCCTGAAAACTGCAATAAAAGAAGCTTAAAAAAACATAACCATCCCCAATGACAAAAAATTGTTAGCAAACCAAACCTTTGCACATGGTTCAATCACCTTATTCATCTTTTAAGCTTGACTCTCAACTAACCTGATGGTGCAACTGATGATATCCAATCACAGGTAAGGCTGAAAAAAAAGACAAAAATTTGGTTTTGGTGAGTCAGTGTCCAGTTGATCTCTCAAACACCCACCCACACCCACACACACCAAAACTTGGAAGGCCAACCAAATAGCCTCTGTGATTCAATCATCTCCTTTTCCTCCTCCAAAGATGACCCAATCCTGCTTCTAATCTCCCCCAAGCTTGTATTCAAATCTTTCAAGTCTATTGTGTTGAGTTTTTTCCTTTGCTTTTGGTGAAACGACAGAGCAGAAACCCCTCAGCCTGCAGCTGGCATCTTGTCACCATAACGTATGGCCATATGTTATGTTGACAGGGAAGAATCACAGCCCTCAGCAACACAGGTGTCACAGCACCACAAAATGCTTTACATAATCAACCTTATTTTTACTCTTGGCTGTTCCTCAAAGCACTGTGATTGCCTCATGAACAAGGGCTTCCTTTATCTTGTTGAAGGGTTTGATGTGATTTTGACATGCCATGAAGCCAAGTTGTGACCAGGTTACCAAAGATTTGTAGGTGATCAATTGTGGACGATATCAAATGAAATTGGGAACAAGTTCACCAACAATCAGGGCAAACTTGTGCATGACTTAAAAACAACACATAACAGGTATCAGCTCAGTTTATGACTGAGTTAAGACACTTGCATGCAAGTGCCAAGGAAACAGCCCTGGTGATTAGGGGGTATCAAATATGACCAAATCTACCATTATGTAATTGGCGGCTTTTCAAAAGGGGGTTTGACACACGACCCCCCCAAATTGGTTGCACAACCCCTGGGATGTTGGGAAGACGTCCCAGGGGGGTCGCACAACCAAAAAACCGCCGGGATTGAGGGTCACGGAACAAATTTAAAAAAAAAAATCATACATTTTTTTGGGGGTCACAATGAGAGATGTTTTATGATATTAATATTTATTACTACATTTTTAGGGGTGAAAAATTTAATGGTAACATTCATTTCTCCAAAAAACTTTATTTTTCTACTCTTATTGGTGTTGCACCTGATTTTTTGGAGGAATTTTTTCAGGTGACAAATCAAGAGATATTGGGAAATTTAAAAATTTATTCTAAAGCTTTTAATGGTAAAACAAAAATTGTGAAATTTATTTTGGTTAAAGTTCAATAATTCTTCCTATTTGGGAAAAGGAAAGTTAAGACACCCCCCAAATAGGAATAATTATTAAACTTGAACCAAAATAAATTTCACCATTGTTTTTTTAACCATTGAAAGCTTCGGAATAAATTTTGAAATTTCCTAATATCTCTTGATTTGTCACCTGAAAAAATTCCTCCAAAAAATCAGGTGCAACACCAATAAGAGTAGAAAAATAAAGTTTTTTGGAGAAATGAATGTTACCATTAAATTTTTCACCCCTAAAAATGTAGTAATAAATCTTAATATCATAAAATATCTTTCATTGTGACCCCCAAAAAAATTTATGAAAAAAAATTAGATTTTTTTTAAATTTGTTCCGTGACCCCCAATCCCGATGGTTTTTTGGTTGCGCGACCCCCTGGGATGTCTTCCCAATGTCCCAGGGGTTTCCCAACCAATTTTGGGGGGTCGTGTTTCAAACCCCCTTTCAAAAATCCACCTTTTTTCAAACATGTTTGTTCTTCAACAATAAGCTCTTAGGACCCAATAATGAAGAAATAATTGTTTTGATAATTGACTGGTTTCTAATGGTGGATTTGTTATATTTGATACCCCTATTGGATCAAACCCAGCTAGTAACCATCTTATTACTCCCAAAAACACTGTTTAAAAATATGTAACATCCATTTCAGGCCCTGGCTTGGTATAATGTGGCGTTGCTATGGACCAAAGGGGTTTATTCTGGCCCAACCAGGTGGTAACTACACCAATTCTACAGGTTCCTGGCTGGCAAGACGACTCAAATAAGTCTTTTAATCCCTCTTTGGTAGTCCCTTGACTTGCCTCACCATCTTGTGACACCACTGCTTTTGAATAATGTTCTTTATGTGCCTGAAATAACTGTCAATCTATTATCACTTCATCAAATGCTTTTCAAGAAATACAATGTTCAATTGAGTATCAACCAGCTCACTGTATCAAAAAACAGCAAGATCCTTCTTGTAAGATAAAATAAAATAACATAAAATAAAATAAAATAAAATAAAATAAAATAAAATAAAATAAAATAAAATAAAATAAAATAAAATAAAATAAAATAAAATAAAATAAAATAAAATAAAATAAAATAAAATAAAATGTGGAATAATTGAAAGAAGAATACTAAGATAAAATAGGTTTTTATCAGTAAAATTATACTTTAAGAAAGTTTTAATCTTGTAAAAATGGTGTTTAATTATCAGTTATACTCTGAATGCTCAAAACAATTTGTGAGAATACACAAGACTAAAGTGTTATTGTGTCAGATACAAGAGAGTGTGTAAGACAAGAATAGCACACCTAAAGGCAGTACACATTAAGTAGAGGCCAGAGAGGTGGTAAAGAGAAGGTAGAGAACAGAAGAGAAAGGGATGGAAGAGGTAAAGCAAAATTAATGGAAGAGGTAAAGCACAATCAATGGAAGAAAAGAGAGTTTTTGGAAAGTATATCAGCTATTTTATGACAAGGAAGGAGATCATTGTGTGGTTTATAGCAAGAGGGTAATTTAGATGAGGAGGATCAAAATAGAAGATTTTATTTGGATAGAAATGGATAGTGAGCTGCTGGGTGAGATGTCAAATAGTTTCTGGGAGTAGCTAAGGAAGAAAGTATAGAGGCTTAGGGCATGTCTTTATAGTCTTTTCTGCACTTCCAAATGTAAGCATTGCAGCTCAGCTTACTTGTGCTGACGTCATTGCTTGTGCCTGGTAAAAATCAGAGCATCATCAAAGTATCCTTTTGCTGCCCGATGTTGTCAAACCTCCTAAGGAATTCATCACCAGTGGTGGGAAGAAGGGTTCAGTCAGGAAAACTGGTCTAGACCAGTTTGGATGGCTATGGTCTTAACTCTCCTGTTGTAACAGGGTTAGGGATGACTGGTCCAGTCACAGCCAGGTTTGCATGCTTAAGAAATTTAAAACCCATTCTAATTGGAAATAAATAAACAGGTGGGAAATTTCCCAAAAGACAAGAAGAATTCCTCATCTAGAAATGTCCACATGTCAAGAGGAATGACAAGGAAGCCAATGGAAGTTACCACAAGATTCATGGCATTCTGTATTTTTCTCCAGGTCCCTATGGCAGGAATAAAAAGGCAGCTCTTCCTCCCTAGAAATTTTTTCCCCAGATTTTTTACAAGTATTAATTTCCTAGTTAGTGCTTTCAATTCATCCAAATATGAGTTTCCAGTCTTTTAGATTTTACCAGTGTACTCAAAAGCCTTAAATTTTACCACCACACAATGTATAAAATTCTTTCAATCATGTTGTGTGCCTCTTTTGGGAATCGCCTTTGCAGGAGTATCAGTACGTACTATTCCTGTTAGATTCCCCTTCCCAAAATAACCATAAAAAACATTCTTTTCAGGCTACACACTGCAGAAAAAACTGGCTCAACTACCTGCAGTTGACATGCAGAAACTCCAAGGAAGCTTGTGGTGTTACTCAAACCTTTCTCCAAGAGTGATTCAACCAAGCTTTGATGCACAGTCACTGTTCATGCTGCACAGTGACTGTGCCAACAAATCTACATATGCAGACAGGTGGAGTTTGGATGGCAGCTTTGCTGGAGCATGCTGCATTTCAACTGCAGGCAGTTGACTGAGTTTTTTTTTGCAGTGACAGTTCTTCAAAAAAATTTTATAAGTATCTTTAATTATGAGGGAACTTTCAACACTCCTTCTTGCAGGCCCCTCCTCATTTTACCCTTTGTGGCACCATTGTGCATTTATTTCTATTCCTGTTATTAAGCCCATATCCTTTGGGATAAACCTCCAAATATCCCCCAAAAACCTTTCCAAAACCCTATTTATCAATTTTATCTGCTTTTGAAGCTCTTTTGGCTGGAGGAATAATGTTTTTAGAATCAAGGAGGCTGGCAAAAATTATTTGGGATTTGTAGTTCTTTTTTCAAAAAAAGGCTTGCTTTCAGAGGAATGAAGCTCAAAAGCTTACAGGTGAAGCACAGAACTGGGGGCTTTTTTTATTCATATTTATGAAAAGTCAATTTTCACAGAATTAAAACCATGGAAATCTAAATGATGCCAACATTCCAATTCACTTGATATATTAGGAAAATTTCATTCATGGGTTTTTTCCTTATCTCTTACTAAACTGCAAAACCAATATTTTCCAAATTATTAAATAAAAAAGGAAGCTATGGATTTGTATAAATTATTTTGGAAGATTATCCTGGACATTTAATAATCTATTTTCAATGACACCTCTGGGAATATAGTTAAGAAAATGGACAGCAGAACTGATTGCCTCAGGAGAGCATGTCTGAGCTCCTTCTGGATTTAAATTCCATGGGAGAATTTTCATTGAATGGAATATAAATGAACAGTACTTCTTCTCCCAGACAGGCTGCATTTGAGGGAAATACTTTATGCTACTTGCCCGTAGGAAAGCATTAAAAAATATCTGATCTGCTTTGAATAGAATAATCCACTTCATGATGTTTTGGTTCTTGTAATAACAGCCCAGAAGGTTAAGCACAATTTCGGTCAAATAAACATATTCTTTTGATATTCTTGTGTTAGAATTGCTTTCTTGATACCTGTTTGGGGAAATAAAAATTTCTTCATTGTCTTGAGAAAGGAAATATTTTAGAATCAAGATATCAAACTTGTTTTCCCAACCCTTTCTCAGAGATTCCTCATGGGTCTGAGAGGATAACTCTTGGAGGCTCTCCTTTTCCCTCCTATTTTCTTGAAAGAAAAATTCCAGATAATCTTGCACCAGTTTTTGCTCATCAAGGACATGTTTGTCTGACTCTTGATAGCCCAAATTTTCCAGGAATTTGGAATTGAGTACCCAGGTAAATTTCATCAGCATGAAGAATTTCTCGGTGATATTAAAGTCATCATTTAATCTTGATTCCAAGCCCGGCTTTTCACCCAGTTGTTTTTGAATGGATTTGGTGAGATATTTAATGAGTTGATATCTGATTTTCTGATTTAAAATAGGTGTTTGATAGATTGATTCATTCTCATATTTGTCCAGGGGCATTTTTGATATCCATGCACACCATCCCCTTTCCAGTGAGTCGTAATTGAAAAATTGTCTGATTGAAAATTCTGGCTTTTCATAATGTTCTTCAAATGTTTCCACCAGCCCTGAGAACTTGAAATTTGGTTTTTCTTCTTGACAATTTCTGTATGGAACATGATGCATAAGTCTCTGGGTACAGCTGTTTTCCCAAGCAAGAACTTTCCCCCTTAATTTTTGGTTAATGTTGGCTTGATCCTGAGATTGTGTGAAAAGATGTTGGTTCCATTCTGTTCTCAAGTGGGCTAATTCCAACACAAATTCATGGTCTTGATTGAAGATTAGATTCCATTTATCAAGGTTGAAATTCTTGTAGTACAATCCAACAAGCTGAACAGAAAACTTGGTGAGAAAGGCTTCCTTGATTGAGACACGGGCTTCCCCCTGTGGAACAAATGAATTTACCACATAAAAATCCTTGCTGTGAGTGTGATAGAGAGCCAATGAAAGCTGATGATAGAGATATTCTTGTATACTGGGGAAACTTGGGCTCTTATTTGGGATTGAATGTTTGATATGTTGATACTTTTGTTGAAGAAAAACAAATCTGAGGAACCACTTAAGGAATGCGGCCTGCTCCTTAGCACACACTACCTCAGATGGTTTATCATCTATAACTTGTAGCACTTTGAAATGCACAGTCCACAAATTAGAGCAGAATTCTAACCAGGAATTAGCCAGGTTGACCTCAAGACCAAAGGCACCTGTGTCTGATGAGCCAGAGCGCAGAGAATTCAAAGAATCCAAACTGGAGGGCTGCGTTATATGGTTCATTACTTGGTCCACCAGCATTTCGAGTCGTTCAGAAACTCTTTTGGATTCCTTGTTGTTCCTGCACATTGCGGCTATCCATGGCCACACTTTGCTATCCAGGTTGTCAACACTAAAGTATCTCATTCCACTTTCTTTTATCGAAATAATCGATCCCTTATGACTGGGATGATTGCTTAAGCTGAGTCTTAAGTTATTAGAACCAGGGAACAGCAAATTTTCGACTGGTGAAGTAGGGCTTTGGGGGTTCATTCGAGGTGCAGCTATCCTTTCACGTGTCTCCGTTTCCAACTCATGATGAATTTGCCAGGGCGTCCAAGTTTGACGGGAGCCACCGTCGTGTGGTTCAGCTAAGAAATAAACAATCAACACCTATAAGTAAATCCTTGTCTGATGGTGAATGTGTGAGGCATCGACTTTACCACTCAGCCGAAAAACCTCGCGCGGTGGACTTTCTGACCGAACAGGCTCTTTTCCCTTCTGAGAATTACCCTCCTGAGATAGCGGCAGTGACAGGGATAGATCTAGCTCTGGTCTTTTTGAATGTGAATGATGGCGCTGAATCTCGTCATCGGAATAGCCCGTTGATGGCTTTTTTCTTTTTCCCCGGCCACTCGTGGAGTCATCCTGGATACCAGCAGAACCAGTGTTGAAAGCGGCACCTGATCCAACGGGGCCGGAGCAGAGCGCATTTTTTTTTTTTTTTCGTAAATAACCAAAGTCAACCAATTATTTATCAATCGACCGGAGCAGTGAGAACGACCTACCTGACAAAAGACCTAATCTTTCTTGTGCCGACTGAGGCTGATTATGAATAGGAAACAACGGGAGTGTTTCAATTTCGTGACGACCTCCCAAGCTTTGATGATCTAGAGTATCCTGGCCTAGGGTTTGGCTTGACTCTAGAGCTTCAGCCGGAGGAAAGAGCACTCCGGAGGTAGCTGAGAGAAAGCGAGGCAGGAGCAAGATGGACAAGCTCAAGATTGATCTTGGGAAGTAATTCATCTTTGTTTGAGCTCCAGTTCGCGAGCCGACGTGAGAGTCAGATGCCGAGCAAATCAGTTTATCGCACACCTCCTAGACATAGGAGGTTAGGCCTTGTTATGTTGCGCATTGCCAGGTCGAGCATTTTAGGCAGTGAGTACAGCCGCGGTAAAACAAGCATGATCAAGGAATTATCTGCTCATCAACCTCAGTCTGTGTACCCCGCCAAGTCCATCTTACCGCCCTATAGCAAATCAAACGCGGCGGGCGGGGTTTATATTTAGCCAGGAGTTGGCTGCGGAACCGGCCGGACACCGGCCCCCCGATCAGTGCTTCCGTGACAGGTCACAGGAACCCCCCGGGGGATCCAGACCGACCCTTCCTCCTCCAAAACGCAATTCGGCCTTTTTTTAACTTTCTCGTCTTCCCTCTCCCAAACGTCGATACTCCATCGAACGATCCTTAAAGTATACTTACCCGAGGTGTGTTATCCAGGATTGTTGTCTGCGCTTGGTTTCTTCTCATCTGCTGACATCGCTCTTGTTTCAAGTTCAGATTATTTCATCAGCCTGGCTTATTACTATTCTCCTCCATCTATCCCATGTCTGGACACTGGTTCAAGATAGTTTCAGGCGCTTGTAAATCTAAGCACGCTCCTCCGAAGTCCAAGTATATCGATGCTCTCGTCTCATCTACCTATCAGGCCGACGGATCCTTCCAAGATGTCTCGCGAGCATTACGGTCGAAACTTCGGGACCCCAACTCATCCGTCGTTTTTAAAGCCCTCCTAGTCATCCATACTCTCATCCGGGCTGGCAATGCGGAGGAAGTGATGACCTATTGGTCTGGCCTCGATGGTCGCGACGGCCGATCCCTCGGTCTGAAAGACGTCATCGCCACAACCGATACGCCTCAAAACCTTTCCCGTTATGCGAACTATCTGCTAGCGAGATTTAAATGTTACGCTGCACTCAAGCACGACCCTATTCGTACTCGATCAGAGGCTCCCGCTTCACTTCGCCATACTTCAAGAAATGGCGCAAACAGACTCCGATCACTGACAGTCGAAAAAGGACTTTTACGTGAAGTGGGAACCCTCCAAAAGCTAATGGATGCACTCGTAGATTGTAAGGTGAGTTCAATCACAGGATGACCACATCCATTTGAGTTGATGGCTTGCTCATGCTGCTATATCATATCTTTTCTTGGCAACGTTTTTTTTATTCTTTAGTTTTACTTGGAGGATACCGATGACGATTTGGTTATGTCTGCATTGCGTTTGCTAGTCAAGGATTTGCTAGTGCTGTTTCAGGCCGTAAATGAAGGAGTTATCAATGTTTTAGGTGAGGTACATTTTTAACTATCTAATCTAGTCTTTCTTTTTCTTTACCAAGAATGATAATCAACCCAAGCTGACATTCTACTTGTGCTTTAATTCTCCTGTTGACCACTATACACTCAGAACACTACTTTGAGATGTCCCATGTCGATGCTACCACAGCTCTCAAGACCTACAAGATTTTCTGTAAACAATGTGAAAGGGTAGTTTCTTATCTGGGCGTTGCCAAGAAGCTTCAAAACATCATCAACGTCAACATTCCCAACTTACGGCATGCCCCAGTCTCTCTTTCTGGCTCTTTGGAAGAATATCTCAACGACCCCAACTTTGAAACTAACCGGCAAGAATATAAAGAAAGCAAGCGAGTGGCCGACGGTCGACCTACCCCCGCCACTACCACCCCAAGTCTGTCTTGTTTCTTAGTAATTTTTTCTATTCTTTTTTCATTTCAAATACTGACTGTTCCAAATTGATAATGCTTGAATTTGCTCAACACCCGGTTTGACTTTTTCTAAGAACCGAAAGCGAGTGAATCAACCAAGGCCGCAGACTCTTCCTCCCAACCGGCTCCACAGGCAGCGGAATCTCAAAAGGCATTCATAGACTTTTTTGAGTCTATTGAATCTGAGCAGCAGTCCATGTTTAACCCCAACTCAATGTCACCAACTTCGAACTACTTCCAACAGCAAGCCAGCGTCAATCCCTTCGGTCAACCGAACACTGGGCTCCCGACAGCACATTCGATGTTTCCGCAACAAACGGGTATGATTCCCAACGCTCCTGGTAGAGAATCAGTCGGCCAGGCTTTGTTTGGAAGCCTGAATGGCCCTCAGCCACCTCAGTTCCTTCAATCACAACCCACGGGATTTTCACCCGGTGGCCAACTCCCGAACCAGATTCAGCCTCAAATGACTGGCGCTATGAATCCTTTCCGTCAGAGTATGTTTAATACTCAAAGCATGGGTACTATGGGAATGATGTCTTCCCAGCCGACCGGGGGCAATCCCTTTTCACAATTTGGTTCAAATCCAACCATCAGTCCATCTGCACATCTGAACTCCCCTTGGAGCCGTCCATTGAGTCAACCGGATCGATCAAATGGTGCCATGTCTGCACCTCTAACACAGGCAGGAGGAATGAATAGCTTCGACGTCAGTTCACCCTCCAGCTCTTCAACAGCACCATCCATTAATCAGTCTACCACCAGCC
>SMGU01004155.1:0-10157 GCA_004348175.1 Puccinia novopanici
CAGCAGGATTTTGCAAAAAATTTCCGGCCAACATTTCGGACAAGGCAAAAACCCGTTACAGTAGGATGCCTTGCGCAACTGTAAAATGATGAAATGATCCCGCTGCAAGTACAAAATATCTCCACCGAAATTTTCGGTCAAAGTATCTGTGAATGACTCACCCCGGGTTATAAACATTGTGAAAAAGTTTAAAATCATTATTGAATAGAAAATGTATGGTTTCCGAAATGAACCCGGTTCCCCATAAGTTTTTTAAAATCCTATTGATCATCCCACCGTTTGTTGCGCATATATCCTACTTGGTACCTCACGTCGCTCATCGGCCCCTGATACCGAAACACCCATATAAGTCTTAAGTTCGATACCCGGCCCTACCTATCGCCGCAGCCCCACACTTGCCGGATGCGACTGGTTATGATGATGTACGTCTGGGCCGAGGCAGTCTCTGCGACGAGTCTGGTTAATGCCGGCGACGCACAATCCATCACGATGTCCACCCCGTGCCTGAGCTGCGGTAGCCAGAGCTTTGTGTTCTCCGGCGATGCTGAGCCATTGCTCGGTGATACTTGCCCCGAGCGACCGCTGTGCGGGTGCGGCTACCTGATGCCGCCTTGTGGATCCCAGAGTGTGAGGATCAACTACAGGTGTGTCGGGTGCTCAGTGTCGCGGCCGTTCGACCGATGTGAAGCTTCGAAAATCGGTGAACAGGCTCAGGTCTTGCACGACCCACTGCCCTGCAACTGCGATAAATAAAAAATAAGACACAATATCTCATGATCGTCTGAACTTGCGCCAATCCAGAGGAGGCTCATATCATCGTACCCGCAAACGGAATCCCCCTTTTTTATTGCGCCTGGGTTTCAGACCCAACCCTATCGAAGTTATCCTTGCTTCTTCTGCACTGATGATTAGCCAAAGTCAATGTGCCTTCAAGCAAGACAAGCGACTCTGGAAAAACTTGATGTCAGTGGAACCAAGTATCGCCTCTCAATCAGACTAGCGCTTGCTGTGAGAAAGTCAGATCCATATACGAGAGAGCTGGGGGAAAGGGTGCTTGGAGTTAGGGGTCTGTCTGTGGGAAAGATCGTAATTATAGCCTCTATTCATGAAAAAATACATATAATGCGATCCATAAAAGTGTGGATACATCCATGTTTAAACGATAGAAACTATGCAGAGAAATAAATAGGCTAAGAAACATTCCCCCATCTAGATCGGTTGACAACGAATGGATAAATGAATTATGGCGGGCTGGAAAAAATTAAAACCTAACAATAACAATACAATTACAGTCACGCAATTCTAAAGATTAGCTTGAGTCGTACGTCGAAGCGAGAGGTACAAAAATGTGCTTGAGTATATTGAAAGAAAGATGTATCAGAGAGCCAAAACCAGGTCAAGTCAGTTGATTGATCTTCTTTGTGGCATCCTTTAATTTCTTGGTAGCCGAGTCGACGTCCCTATCCAAGTCATCGAGGATTTCATTCTGCTCTTCCAATTCTTGGTGGATCATCAAGCCGAGTTGTTTTTGCCGAGATAGGATTTCGGTGAGTGACTTCAACTTAGCCTCTTGATTTTGGCCAATAACCTGATGGAGTTGGTGGTCCATGAGTTGCCGATTATCTCGTTGCCTCGTTTCCGATGTTTCCTCAGCCGCAAAACTAGACGGGAGTGATCCACCTGCCCCTAGTATTCTTGTTGTAGGTCGACTAATGGATCTGTTGCTATGAAAGCCTAATAACTCAGCCCGGTCTCGAGAGGCTGCTTCAGATGAAAGGAGTTGGTTTGTTTGTCGTATTCCCGTTCCAATATCAGCCCGTGCCAGAATTTTTTTACTCAAACGTTCACAATCGTCTTGTAAGTTGGATACAAGTTGCAGTCTTCGAGAAGCTTCTCCTTCAGTAAGAGTGGCACGTCCCTTGGGACCGTTTGGTTGAGTGAATTGCTTGAGACTGTCAGTTAGCCGTGCGAGACGTGCCGTAAGATTTTCCAGGTTTCGTTTGGCTTCGAGGTTGATTCGGTTGAGTTCCGCGAGGGAGGCTGAGGTGGAGGTGGTCTGATGAGGTTGGAGGAGCTCATCCCGTCGGGAGAGGAGATCATACACTTCCCTTACACTGGCCCGAATTTCATTATGTTCGGCGAGCCAGCTTTGTGAGGTGAAAGGGTTGCTAGGTGTATCATCCGCTGTGTTTGCCTTGGAAGCCAGAGATGAATTCGAATGGGGGATTGAGCTAAGTTCTAAAAAATCCATGAGCGCCCGACTCTTGCAAGTCTTATCTTTCAGTTCCTTATGAACAAGCACTGTCTTGAGCCATCGTTCAAGTCCCGCTTGTCGCTCAGCAAGTTTTGACGGCTGGTTGATGAGAGCGGAGCCAGTAAGAAAGCCTACGACGCTTGCAGACTTGGGCGGTAAGGTGGGTAACCAACGACAGCTAGCAGAGTCTAGCTCCACCTTGAGGTCACGATGCAGGCGTTCGAATTGGGAATAACGTCGAGAAATGGTGTATGACTTGAGCTTGGTACCGATTTCAATTGAATACTAGATGCACCATCGAAAGGAGGGTTACCTGGCTTCAGGCGCGGTAAGGATGAAGCAAGGACTCAACATCGGATGGGTCAAATCACCACGAACATTCAAGAGCACTTAGAATGGGCATCTCGAACGATGGCGAAGGGCTACTGGGCTTCCAAGAAGCAATCCTGAAAGAGTTGGACGAGAAAGACGGCCTGTTAATCCTTGCGCGTGGCCTTGGACTGCGCTCCATCATCTCGACATACCTGAAATCTCATTGTGCGAAGGCTCACCTCACGCCGCCTCCATTGGTCTTCGTCATCAATGCCACCTCCGATGACGAGGCTGGAATCAACGACCAACTCGGCATGCGAATGGCGTGCATACACCACGAGATATCCGCTTCCGAAAGGTCTCTACTATCCCTCAAATCGTGTCGCAAAAACCCAAACTCATGTCTTCCCCTTGTTGATTTGCTGGTGTAGGGAACGTATGTTCAAACATGGCGGCGTCCTTTCTATCACATCACGGATCCTGATCGTTGACATGCTCAACTCGAAACTTGACCTGGCCCAAATCACTGGCATCGTGGTCCTTCATGCTGAGGAGTAGGTCACGTCCCTTCCCCCGAGCCTGTTTTATTATAATGTTTTCCGATCGAGTGCATTTGTCTGAGGCTTTGTCCTGCTTTCATTTTCGCAGGGTTTCGCCGGCTTCAATCGAGGCCTTCATTCTCCGCGTCTTTCGAAAATCTAATACTGTTTGTCATCCTCTTTCCCCCTTTGCCTTCACATTCTCACTTATTAATTCGAAAAGAAAGCCACGTCTTATTATTGCTTCCTTTATTTTTTGACAAAGAAAGGTTTCATCAAAGCGTTCTCAGAAGAGCCTGAACATTTCACATATGGATTCGCGCCTTTGCAAACAGTCTTGAGTCAACTGAAGCTCCGGAACGTATTCCTTTGGCCAAGGTGAGAGAGGAATGTCCACACTTCTCACAAGAAATTTACGTGTTAAATGAACCCTACACACGTTGGAATCTAGGTTTCGAGTTGAAATTAAGGAGGAATTTGAAGCTATGAAGCCTCAGGTGATCGAATTACATCAACCAATGAGTCCCGCCATGCATGAGATCCAAACTGCCATCATTGAGTCCATGGATGCGACTTTGGCCGAGATCAGAAGATGCAATACAAATGTATGTCTGCTGGACTTTCTTTGTCTTCTAACCATGTTGAGACTAAGTCTAGCTGCACTCGATTTTCGTTTCTGTTCAGTTGGAAGTCGATGATCTCACCATCGACAACGCTCTTCATCGATCCTTCGACCAAATCATCCGCAACCAATTGAACCCCATCTGGCATCGTGTTAGCTTCAAGACCAAACAATTGGTCTCGGATTTAAAAACTCTTCGACAGTTATTGTCGTCAGCTCAACAGTCCCCTATTTATTATCATCCATGCTGAAGCGTGGCATTAAAAACAGCTCGTTGACTGACTCGAGACGTGCTTTCAGGTACCTATTAGCTTTCGATTGTATAACATTCTACCGCTTTCTAGAAACAATCCTCGTTGCAAACTCTCCCAAGGAATCGGCGGCCGGTCTGCGGCACAACGAGAGCCCATGGCTTTTTACTAGCGCTGCAGACACGATCTTTTCTGTCGCGAAAAACAGGGTGTATCTGAAGCAGAACTCATCCACGGCGACAGATTCAAACGCAATATCAATCTTGCCCGGTGATCCAACAGAAGAGGAAGAGGAAGCTATGAGAGAGATTGAAGAGATTACTGTGAACGCTGCCCAAGGGGCAGGCTACGGTCTCAACCTAGCCGCCGATACTAGCTGGGACTGGTTGCCAAAAGACATAGAACCTGTCTTGGAAAATCAACCCAAGTGGCAGTTATTAAAAGACGTTCTCAAGGAAATCGAAGAAAATTTGTATCAGGCAGCGGAATCTGAGACCGGTACGTATTTCACACGATTTTCTTGGAAGCAGATTGGTGCTATCACACCTAACGTTGTTTATCTGATCCCTCAGGCGATTCAGCTGAGTCTAATACGATTTTGATCATGTGCTCTTCCACGTCGACTTGTTCTGTCCTCAAAGAATATCTCGCTACTCAGCACGTCCCATCTGATCCTAAGTACGGCACGCGTCCTATGATGAAACGACGATTGAGGGAATACTTTTTTTGGAAAAGAACGATGGGGAAGATGTCTCGGAATCTGCAGCAGCAGGAGCAGCAACCACTAGCGTCAACTTCGAAATCAAGCACTGATGACCAAGCCTTGAGTGCTGCACTGAAGCGGAAGACGGAATTCCAACGCAAAGCCACGTATCTGAACAAGAGACGGAGAGTCAGGGGGGCCTCTAATGCCGCCACTGCGGGCCATTCCAGAGATAATCCAGTAGACCTGAGCAAGCCAAGCGACCCCGAAACGGTTGAGAAAGAAGCCATTGAAGTAGCGGACTTGTGAGGATGTTTTAGTTCTCAGGTTCGAGGGAGAGTGAGGATATATCCAACTGAAATCATGGCAAGACGCTCAGGTTCGATTCGATGGCGAATCAACAGAATGATTCGGCCGAGAGGGAAGATGGGGCCATTGACGCTTTACTCACCGATACATTGGACGGGTTGGATTTCGTGACAGATTTTGATATGCTATCCATGGACGATTTGGTAGTCATACAGGTTTATCTCGGCGATGAGGATGATTGTGTCTTGGAAGAGCTGAGACCCCGTCATATCATCATGTATGAACCCGATGTCGGATTTGTCAGAAGAGTTGAAGTCAGCTTTGAAAAAATGTTCTTAAATATATCTCACAACCGTCAAGAACTGACCATAATAATTTTTTTTGACTTCGAAAATGTAGTGTTACCGTCTCAGACATCCAGAAATTAATGTTAAACCTTACTTCCTAATGTACAGTGAGTCGGTTGAAGAGCAAAAATATCTTTCGAGTATCCGAAGAGAAAAGGAATCGTTTGAAAAGTTGATTAGAGAGAATTCAGTGAGTGCCGGATGTGTGTCAAAGTTGTGTGAAAATTTGTTTAATCCTTTTGGGACTTGTGTCTTTCTGGGCGTGTATCTTTCTTCGAACAATTAGACAATGGTGATTCCTTTGGACGTCGAAGCTAGACCTGGGGATCTTACTCAAGAACAATTGGTCCATGTGATTTCGTCTCGACATGCGGGAGGCAAGGCGCTCAAAACAGGAATGCCAAAGGTAGACTTGAAATCGCTTCTTTAGACAGATCATACTATCTATTTCAAGTCACGAGGAAGCTGGGAATAATGGCGACTGAAAAAGAACAACCCTCTTTTTGCTCTTCTTTTGGTGATGATGAAAATTTAAGAATTTGTGCTTGTTATCTTGCCGCGATCCTTAAGAACTTATTTGGGCCTGAATCTGGCGCGAGACTCTTTCGCCTCTCATCCATGACGAGGTGGACCATGCTTTAAAAAAATAAATAAAAATCATCATTTCTCTCTTGTGTTTTCTCCTCCCTCTTCTCATCCTTTCGTTTTTCCTTGCTGTATATCTGTACATCCATGCCTCTCCTCTTACTCTCATTGGGAACGCCAAAAGGTGTACGAATCGTCTCAAGTTGAGGGAGTTAAGAACACGCCACACGCAATTCTTGATCACACCATTGATCGTCAGATATTTGCGTCAAGATATTATTCAACCCCAATGGAGAGAAAGCTTAATCACCAAGATTCACCTGTTGTCATGCGAGGTTTAAGTGGAACGATCGGAAAGAAGCAGAGGATAAAAAAGAACTGTTGCCTGACAGCACAAGGGAGTAGTGTAAGCCCGAGGCCATCGTCCCAGTCAGTCCGGCAAGCCGGGTGGTGACTGGGGGCAGTGCAAAGATAAGAGTAATTAATTGATATTCTCGATGAGAATATACCAGTAATTACACTGATAAGAACAGATACTACACTTGATCTAAGCCAAAAGGCCAGAATGGATACTGGCCTACCCGATTTGGCGGATTTGTACCGCAAACAAAAGGGCGCTTGATCGAGCCGCGGTCAGACCGTCTTCCCATTCTGCTCGACGCGTGAGAGTCGCGGGCGGGTCCCCCATCTGCATGTGTCTCCCCGAAACCCACCCCGATCCCTCCGCGCAATCCGTGAGGCGGGTCAACCGTCAAGGGTATCAAGGCCTCTGTCTCAACCCCTCCCCTCTCAAATAGTTGCGGAGGTGCATCCCACCCGGATAGCTGTTGAGCACTGAGAACGCTCCAGTTGGACCTTTGTTTTTTTCTTTTCTTCTTTTGTTTAGAGAGACTAGGGAATTGAAAAGATAAATGGATGGCCTAAAATACATAGATCCCTTTTTTGGGGGATATGGGGGTCCCTCATGAGGAAGCAATGCTGCACCCACACACTCACATGAGCCTCTTGGTGACCAATCATCTGATTCTGCTGAATCATAAATAGCTTTTGTCCTTCTGCCAGGGGATCTGCTGTGAGCAAGATGCGGGAAGAAGTTGCATTGGCTACATCAAGTGGCACTGGCTCTTGTAAGGTGATATCCACCACTCAACAGGAATAGGGGCCAATCAATCAGCATTCAGTGATCTTTGAGAGTCTCAAGCTTCCATTCATAATGATCCAAGGATTGCATGCAGCATTAAACAAATACACTCCCATCTCCTTTTGACACTTAAGTCAGTTGGTTGGAGGCAATTCATCTTGAAAAAAGTCAACAAAATTGCTCTGGAATTCTAGTCAGTTCTCCTCTTACCTTTCTCCCCTTTCCTGATCTCAGTCTATTCCCTTGTTTTGGGCCTTTATATGAATCAGTACTGGGTATTTAGTAGTTAGCAAGATGCAGAAAGCTTGTGGTCTGGGGGTTCATTTACTGCAAAGTATTTTTCTTCTAATTTTTTTTATTAGGATTTAGGTCACCATACCCACATCAATTGAGTTGCCATGAAAAATTGAACCCAGTGCTACCCAGCCTGCCCCAGGAATCTCATCATTGTTATTCAAGCTGTCCCAGGAGCTGCACAGTTAGGAAGTGCAAAGTCAAAAAAATTTGACAAGAATTTTGCTTGCAGATATGAATATATTCCAATTTGTGGTATTAAATGATTTTTATCTTGATTCAGTACCTTTTTTTTATATATTCACAATTCTAAAACACAATATTTTCCTGGAAACATAGTCTATTCTAGCCTATTTGAAACAATAAAATCATGTTACTGGTTCATCAAATCCCTTTTCTATGCCATACTTGAGCCTTTCTAACCCTTTGGCATAAACGCTACCTCATTATCCTTGAAAAATCTCTCAAAATATTGTCCTTTGTTCATTTTCTCAGCAATGGGCCACTACACTACAATAAACCAATTTGCAAAAAAAAAAAAGCATAACAGTGAAAGATTGGGCCACCAAAGCTGTAGCATTAGTGGCTCTGAAGAGGCGCTACACTACAACACTTCTAGCAGAAAAAATGCTAGGTAATGTGTTAAGATTTTAAGACAAGATTTGGAGGTGGAGGAGGAGGAGACAATCTTGAGGGACACAGATTGGAACAAGGAGAAAGGGACAGGTTGGTTCCAGATGAAATGGCTCTAACTTGCAGATGGTTTTATTTCACTTGCAGATAGCCAGAATAAATAGAAAACAACAAAGAGCACAACAAGTGAGCAGACAAACAAACATAAGCATATGCTAAGAAGAAACTAACACATGGATTGGGAATTGTAATATAACAATGGATAGAGACACTGTAGCTTAACAGTGAAAGCAAATGAGAATTACAACTAGTAATGAAAGGCATCAAAACAATATTGATGGAAAGAAGAAGATGGGCATCATAAATTTATGATGGAGGAAAAAGGGAAAAGAATCAAACATTTTATGGAAATACTTAAAAGAATAAAAATGATAATGGGTTAGAGATGTGTGAGATAGAGGATTGAGACTTTGGAGAAATTTGAGCAGAGAGAAAGTCAGAATTCTGACATAATAATGTAGCACAATGTAGCAAGGGATAATTTATATCCTCTTTAAAATTTTAATTTAATGCTGGGGAGTCTCTATGTACTCACAGACAACAATACTTTATTTTTTTATATTTCTTTGGTAACAAATTTTAGGCCATTTTTTGTTCAAACATTCTGGTTAAACTTTGGACTTGATAGCTATGTGTATGAGACTTGGGGGATCCAATGGATATTCCAAGTACTACAAATGTGCTTATTATCAATACAAGATGAGATTACTCTCAACTACAAGGTGTATTTCTACACTAGTTAGACTTTAAGTCCCCTCATTGCCCAATCTAGGATGGCTTAAGGTAGGAAAAGACCTTGTTAAGATCAACTCACTTGATATACAACAAAGGTAACAGCTGAGTAGGAGATGTACTTTCAAAATATAACAACAGATTTGAGGAGAGTAGTTGGCAAGCACTTGAAGTTGAACCAATTTACTACTTGTCAGAGGTGGTAGTCTTGCTTCAACTATCTTTAAGGATCAAGAGAAAGCTTTTAAATGGGGATTTTAATAACACTAAATATTGTTCCAGTGGTAAAAAGGTATGGTGATGGAGAGATGGAACACTACTCTAAAAGTATCAGAAGGGAATTCAATGCACTTACTTTTTTATGCTGGGGTGAATCACTGAAGATCTATTTCAAGGCCAAAGTAGGCCACCTTTTATATTCTAGAGGTCTCCCAGGAAGCTACAGGGAGAGACTATGGTGTATTGCACCATCATTACATCAAATGATTCCATAATGGTGTAATATTTCACCAAAATATACTTCAATTCATTCTATGTCCCCATGACATAATGCATGCATTGTTATAACCAATTGCTGCATATTTCAACTAATTTGAATAGAATGACTTGGGAATATTTCTCACAGAATGTACATGTGGAACTTTCTCAGGTTGCTCTAAATTCAATTATATTACTATTGAAGTTGTACTACAATATAATTGTATACAATAGCCGGCCCGGCCAGCTCCGTCCTTTTTTTTGGTTATAAACGAATAATAAATTTCAATTTATCATCCGTTTAAAGCCAAAGCTTTAGAGTGCCAAAACTCAAATTTGATGAGCTAGATCAGATATTTTCTCATATTATCCACAGTCTTTTTTTTCAAAAAGGATATTGGACTCATTTAAAACAATGATCAATGAGATTTTGTACATCTGCCTCATTGCCAAGTATACAGCCAAAGAAAAATTGTTTTGCCAAGAGTTGACAGATTCATTACCCCTCACCCCCCTCAACTAGAATAAAAACCAGGCATTTTGTAAGTTTTGAGAGTATTCACAGTGATAATGGCAATCTGATGTTTTGCTACAACCTGGCAAGAACAATGAAATGAATAAAAACAAACTATAAATTGTTTGAACAAGCACTCAACCACAAAAAAAACACAATTATAGGGCACCTGAAGGTGGCTGACTGCCAGCCATGGGAGTAACGGTGATAAAGATCATCCCAAACCTCATCTCCTACCTGGGAGAAAAAAATATAAGCCCTCTACCGGTGTTTACTCCTTCAATCACATGTTTCATTGGTAGGATGAGTGTACCTTAGTACATGTGTTGTTTTCCTCTCCAGTAGTCTTTTTTTTTTTTTTTTTTTTTAAAAAAAAAAATTTTG
>SMGU01004159.1:0-10133 GCA_004348175.1 Puccinia novopanici
TTCTACCGCTACATGCGTATTCCCTTGTTTTTCTTTGTTATTTATCGGCACCCATTCGCACCTACTAGCTGGGACTCATAACCTGCAATCACAACTTAAGCAACACATAAACATATAAAATATCCCCGATTAATACAACTCTTTTGATCATGCAATTCGGCCTGGGGCCTTGCACTGAATCCGTCTCTCGCTTCAGTTGTGTTTTTTTGTTTAAAAAAAAATGTGTTGATAATTTTTTCTTCTTTTTTAGATATGCAGAGTACCATGAGCCTGATTGACTTGGGACATTGAACACCATGTTTTGCCCCGCGAAACATAAAACTCCTCATTTTTTTCTCGGTTATCAGATCCAACCATGGTGGACTGAGCAGCCACTTGGAACATAACTTATCTCATAATTTTCTTTTGGTCGGGATGATTGAGCGATGCTGGACTGGCATGCGAATGTGTGATGAAAAAAAGGAGGCAAGAACGTGTTGAGGGGAACACAGGCCACTAATTAGACTGAGTTTCACGGACTCTTGTGATTGTTCGGCAAAGCAAAAAGATAAAGATGGTTTTGATTAGGAAGAGCAACATGCTCTGAGGCTGGATGAACTACATACAACATGGTTGAAGCATACATCCACTATAAGCATCTCAACAGAATGTACAGCAGGAGTACAAGGGGGGGCAAAAAATGGGGCTCAAGGCACTGGTGTGAGCTGGGTCATTCCTTACCTTTTTCCGATTCCCTAGTTGTCACAAAAAAAAAAGAAGAAGAAGAATGGAGGTATTTTGTTTGGGGTTCTTTCCGCTGGTCCAGGCAGTTGAAGGCAGCATGAAAAGCTGGAGGGGTAGTTTCTATGTTTCTGGGAACAGTGCTGGCTTGTTCATTTTTTTTTTTTTTTTTTGTATTTTGACTTGCATGCTGGGATACATGTGCCTGGCCATCTTTCAAGCAATATGCATACATGGGTAATAGAAGTGAATGGATTCTATAAATGTATTTGTGTGCACATCAGGTGTCATGCTCAACCAGTGTCCAGAGACCTTGCCACAGGAATAAGAAAAAAAAGGGAAGAGATCTTGGGTTGAAGACTGTTTCCCTGAAAAAAGGTGTAATATATGTACAGAAGTAGGAGGACCTTAACTTGGTGATCTCTAGTTGCAAAGCGCAAGGTGCAGAGGATGCATTGGTGCCCTCTGGAGCATGCTGGTTTGCTTGAACCTGTGACTGTGGTATTCAGTAAGCAGAAGGGGGGCAATGGATTGAGGATGGGTTCACACATGTGCTGAAAGTTTGAGGACCCCAGAAATGAGCTCAAATCAGCTGGTTTACTCATAGGCATTTCTTTCTTCATTTTTTTTTGTTGGATAAGGTCACTTCAGCTATTGGTAACTAGGTTCAGTGCTACCCTTCCTAACTTAGATGCACTCAACCATGGTTGGTTTGCTGGAAGTAAGTGGTTTATTAATCTTTGGCCATGCCAACAGACAAGCTTCAAGTCCTATTTCTGTGCTGAAGGACTCTTTTGAAGGCAGAAATATCCCAGTTCACATAGGGCAATTTCATGCAGATGTCATAAAAACCCTCTGCTTGCTTGCATAAATTTATAAGGTATGCTTTTGGCACTTTCCCATGATGATTTAAGGCCAAACTCTATTTTGGCATCAGTTCAAAGCTTGCTTGCCACCATAAATTTAACTGCGAGCAAGAAGCTACATGAACTGGGCTAATGGCTCTCTGCCACCCTTGTCCTTATGCAATAATTTGATGTTTGGGAGGTTAAGCCCACACTCCTGAACACCAACTACCTGAATAATAATGATATTAATATGTTGCAGGAGAGCATCCCCTTCAAGAACAAACACTTTTTCAGCCTTAGAGATGGTATATACCAACTAAATGCTGCCCAAAAGTCATCATTATAAACTTTGTTCAATTGAATCTCCTCTAAATATTACCCACATTCACTATTGACCCTTTTTTCCTACTCTTACCTCAATGTTGAGTAAGAATTGTGCTTATATTAATTCTCAAAGTTAAATCTACTTAATTTTCATGCGCATGCGCCAGGAAAATGCATATATTCATTTCTAACTCTCCCACAAGCCTCCCAGTATCTAGATACAGGAAAATTGTCCAAAAATTCCTAATTCTTCTTGTACAGATGAAAATTTTCACAGAGGCTGAATCCAGAGGTATCTCAGCCACTTTCAAGATTATTCCCATCCCCCACTTTGAAAATAAACCAAAAAGAACAAGGATCCCCTCTCAGGAACTCAACCAAAAAATCAAGGACAATTCACCTCATTTATTCTTCACACTACAGTACTGTGTCCAGGATAAATAGTGAGTCTCCTTAATTTTCCAGTTTAAACCTTCTTCTTTCTGTGTTATCCAGAAGTCCTCCTTTCTGTATATGCTGCTCTCCCCTCCCTCCAATCACCTTGTGATTTTTCTGTGATTTTTGACCATTAAAGACAAATCACATAGGTTTTCCTTTAAAGACCCTTAGCCAGTTTCTGTTGGCTTACAAAATAGGAATGACTCAGTTTTCACTGGTCAGACCTTCTCCAGTTTCATGTTGTAGTTGACTATACAATGCAACATGATTTCATGGGGACATAGAATGAATTGAAATACATAAAATGAACTGCTATGATGCAAGATGACACCATTATGGCATCATTTGATTTGAGAATGGTGAAATACAATATAACCCTCTATTAGCTCCTTGAGGGGCCCTATAGAAGATAAAAGGAGGCTTTCTTAGGCACTGAAATGAATCCTCAGAATATTCACTCACCAGAATACAGTTATTTTCATAGTGAATATTCTCCTTTGACTATTAGCATAGTGTCATACATACCACCCTTTTCCTAATTCTACTATTAGCATAGTGTCATACATACCACCCTTTTCCTATTTCTAATATTAGCATAGTGTCATACATACCACCCTTTTACTATTCTACCTCCCTGGAATAGTGGTCAGCCTGGAATATTGGTCAGAACCCTTAAAATTCCCCATTGTAGCCTGCCCTTACTCCTTATGAATTAGTTGCTGAAAGGCCACCACCTCTGGCTGAGTCAACCTGATCAAGTGCTTGCCAGCTGCTTCTCACCCATATTTCCAATCCCAAGCATACCCCTCTGTTGGTATTACCTCTTCCCAAAACCTCTGTATATCAATATTTTTTGAAGGGGTTTATCTCCTGCCTTATACTCCCAGTGTAGTGTTTGGTTTTTCAGGAGTGTGGATGTAACCCCTTTTGGTCATATTTATCCAGAAAAGGAGTGTGGCAGAGAGGGATTTAAGCCCTTAAGAGTACTTCGGCACCATGATAGTACTTTGTTTTTTCTGTTTACAGTATCAAAGTTTCCTATACAGAGCTGACACACTTGATGTGCATGCCCAAAGCAGAGCTCATGATTGGTCTTTCACCAGCAAATTCTATCCCAGTGTTCCCCTGCAAGGGGTTTGCAATTTTTCTGAATGCATCTCACCTGCAGGACTGTGCCCTTGAAAGATGCCTTACACTTCTTTGGAGAAAGGATCTGTGAATCGACTTGGGCAGAGGAGTGCTTAAAAAATTCTGCTAGTTAACCCACGTTCAATATTGATTGAGATTGATAATTGCAAGCTACCTGTCAAGGAATTGATTCCATCCCAGATTGAGTTGGTTGAATGCAGTGTACTCAGCACTAGGATCATCTCAACTATGCAAGTTTGGTTTTCTGGCAGTGCTGGCTCAAGTTAATCTTGTCTGCCTATGAAAATTTGCCAAATGCATCAAAATTGTTAAACATAAGATTTGACACTGCTTTTTTGTAGCCCCACTTTCAGAAAACCAACCTTGGCTGAGTGCATCCTAGTTGATCTGGGCTGCCCTCAACCAAGTTACCAATGGTTGAAATGAACTGATTTACTCTAATCCCAAGGTACCTTCCATTGAAATTAAATCAGTGCAGCTCATCCATCATTGAGTAGGGTGAGTACCACCCAGCTTAACTAGGATGCAAGTTAGACTTTTTGGTAGTCTATGTGATCTGAATTTGGGGCTGTGATAACAGTTCTTTTCCATTCACTGTAGTTGCCCGCTGCAAACATTACAAATTGATTTGTGTCTTCATTTCTGCCAATGAATGCCAAGCCTGCTAGTTCGCACTGACTGGAGCCCTACAGCTACCACACCATTTTGGCTCTCTTTATAATGTGGTCCAGGACTGAAGCTGGTTGGATTGTATTCTGTGCAGTGGAGTGGCCCGCTTTTTCTCCCAGACATCTGATTTTTCAGCTTGCCTGATGGTGACAAGCAGTGTGCATGTTTCTTTCTGATTCAAGAACATAAATAAATATTCATTAGGGGGATACATTAATATGTGTAACAGCAGCAGTGGTGATATGCAGTATTGGTGTTTAATTTCTCTGTGGAAGGGTTTTTGAGTGGTCAGTGCATTTCCTCCCGTTGACCATTCCCCAGTTCCGCTGTTCCTCTTCTTGACCATGACAGCATGGCACAACCATCAACAACACTCGACTCACAACAACAACAACCACTGGACACACAACCAAGCAGCCACCAACACAGGCGACTCCAAAAGGATGGCGCCAAGACAATCGTAGATGCAGTCACTGCTTATCAGAGAAGAAACGCCAGGTATCCGTAGCTCACTTGATCCAACAAATCAATAATCGTCTGATCACTTCTCCTTTTCGTAGAGCCGAACGTACCGCCGCAAGAAATCAAACATCCGACTCACACAGTCCCAGACCTATCCAGTCTCATCGTACTCCCAATTCCGACAGCAGATCTCGTCAAGATCGCAGGACTCAGGACCCACAATCCGAAAGAAGGGACTACTTCGAATCGGAACCACAGCAACAAGGACAACTAGTCCAACCACGCTCTGCTAGCTCCCGCTCCCATCCAAGAAGAATTTCAACCGGAACTCATCCAGGGATCCTCCAGCTCCCAATCGCTCCGCCTCTAAGCTCTTCGACCCCAAACTTGATTCATCATTCACAACATCCAAACGCTCTCCTGAAAAGAATCGTCGCGAGAGTCGATCTACTAAGCCAACTAAACCTCAGCCTCAGTCCAATAGTCATACTCTCAAGATCCCTCCCGGTA
Source organism: Puccinia novopanici (assembly GCA_004348175.1). Taxonomy (NCBI): domain Eukaryota; kingdom Fungi; phylum Basidiomycota; class Pucciniomycetes; order Pucciniales; family Pucciniaceae; genus Puccinia; species Puccinia novopanici. The sequence goes on from SMGU01004159.1 coordinate 5,121, forward strand.
CACTAGAAGATCATGAAAGTTCTCAGTCTAATCTCTCTCAAACCTCTCAGGGGGCACCTAAAAATCCATCTCGTATGAGGAACGCCGCCGCACAAGATCGTGGATGGAAACAGAAAAAAAATCCTGCCCGTGGTAGTAGTACCGCCGAGCCTCGTCAGCTATTCGATCCTCGTAGACATGATCCGGTCAAGTTTGCCAGCTCAAAACGACCCACAGAGCTTACCCCTTCCAAAACTGGCATCCTGACACTCAGTAACGGCGATCATGATTCCATGGCTTTTCATCCCTGCCCCGTCAATGAGGAGATGTCTCATCCTCCAAACCCAGATGAGCTCAGCAAACATGATTTGGTGGTCAACTTGAAACACGCTTACAAGCGAATCGTTAGTCTAGAGACCGCCTTAAAGGACGAAGAATGCGCTGCCAAGGCGAAAGAAGAAGAACTTCGTGCTCGAGAAATCAGAGAAACTCAGAACCATCCTTCAAACACTTCAAAAATCTCCTCAGCCTCCCTCCTGCGCAACCACGCTCAACAGAAACGTCACCTTCACGAGGACTATTGGGTCAAGCTATCCAAGCAGCATAGAGAGTCAGTCATAACCCATTCAGTTTATATTTGTCTACCATGCAATTTTATCCTGTTGCCTATTTTATTTATTTGCTTATTTATTCGAAAAACAAAAACCAATCATTCGAATTTTGACTATTCAGGTTGGCTGAAGCCCACCAGCAGTTCTTAGAGATGGCTCTCGATCCTCGTTTACCCGCCTCGATGCACGCTCTACCACATAAGTACAATACCCCCAGTCGGTTATGGCAAATCGGATTTCATCAGCTACTTGAACGACTTCGGCATGCGCTGCCCCCATCATCCAACTCAGCCTTCAACGACCAATCCAGTCAGCTCTTACTAGAACATATGACCGACTTTATCTATTTTGCGTATGGATTTTATACTGCCTTACTGGAAGAACAAAGACTGCAACCCTTCAAGAACGTATGGGTTGAGCAGCTGGGTGACTTGGCTCGCTATCGTATGGCTGTTGCTAGTTTGACGAGCAAGTTTTTCGTAAAGAACGATGTTAACCCGAATGTTGAAAGATCAGATGCCAGTGCTCGCTGCCCTGACCAGGATGCGAACGACGATGATGACAGTGAAAGCGGGCGGAAAAGGATCAGACCGAGAGCCCGCCGTCCGCACAAATTTAGAGAAGATGGCGAGAACGAGTTATCATTGTCGTCGGAAAGTCAATCTAGCCGGCTTGATCTATCCTCCCAAGAAAGTCGTAGCCAACTTGCACCCGCCAGCCCTAAAATTGTGCCCCACGTCCCGGGGGTAGCATTGGACTAGCCGCCCTAGGAGATTGGGATTGCGAAGAGCAAGAGATTTGGAGAGCGACTGCCAAAGATTGGTATGCTAAAGGTTTGGCCGACAATCCTGCCACTGGAAGATTACACCATCATTTGGCTTTATTGAGCAAGGGCGATGAATTGAAGACTCTATATCACTACTGCAAGAGGTGAGAGACAGTTTCCTTTTCATTCTGCCTACTTTGCTTGATGTTTGTTGTTGGAAACTCACTTGTCTCAACGACTGACGTATGAAATTTTGCCCACAGTTTGACAGCCGCCCACCCTTATCTACCAGCCAGAGAGTCTATCTTGCCGTTTTTCGAACAAGAACATCAGTCCAGAAGAAGCAGGCCAGAAGTTTCGATTAACGATCTCTTTGTTCACCTGCATGGGATGCTCTTTACCAAAATCCAGTTGGACGATTTTGATTCAGAGTTGGCTCGTTTCATGGAAAAGCTTACAGAGGATCGCTTTCTATCTGCTAAGCAAGGCCGTGCACCCGGAGGATTTGGTCGCCAATCGGGTGATATTATCGCACAGTCTACCATGTCAAATGCTAGTTGGGTTATGATGGGGACTGTTAACGTATGTGCTGTACTGCAATACGGTCTCGAAGATGGAGTTATCCGGTCCAGCCAACAAGCCAGTCACAAGTCTCAGGATGTTCATTCGCGGCACAAGGCCTCATCTAAAGCCACGGCTGGAAATGCTAAAGCCACCACTATTGCCCCACAGGCTATATTGTTAAGCAACTCAGCCGCTACCAATCCCCATACCGAACAGGGCAAACCGACCTGTTCTATCAGCTCCCAGGAGGGGGTGCAACCTCTACAGGCAATGGGGGCGAGTCGGTCCCGCCAGATCATCCCAGTTCAATCGCGGGGAATCCTGATCAATACGACGAAGAGCACAAAGCAATCATGATCAAGAGACCGGAGGTTAATGATGCCGATGAGGAGAATGATCCGATTGTCTTCGTCTGGGCAGCAAAACTTACCTTCGAAATCTTCAAGGAAGTATTACAACAGAATCGATCTGAAGAAGTCTGCCCTTACCTTACAATTATCTTAACTTTTCTCGGATCCTTGTGTCAAAGCGGTCGGGCCATGAAGAAATTGGAACGATTCATTCCATGGGAGAGATTGATTATCTTTTTCAATCAAATCCCAAGTTCAGTGCAAATTCGAGGTCCCGCCACTCTTTCTGCTCGCGACAGCTCTTCTTCATCTCACTTTCGACTCAGTGGTTCACCCTTGTTTGAGGATTGGTGTTTGAGAGGGATGGATTGGGCTAGTAAAGGAATATTTGGAAGGAGCTATTGGCGACAACAAAAGAGTCACAGTGGTAGCGGCGTTAGTGCTGCGGATCATACTGAAGAGCCGGGGAAACCGACATATACGTCCAGCCATTTGAACATTGATTCTGAATTGGATGCTTTGGTCTATCTCAACGGGGAGCTCGAATTAGGCCCTCGTGAAATTGACACAAATGAGCTCGCACAAGTCCGCTCCCAACTTGGCAGGATTGACTTGGAGGAAGAGGAAGAATCGCAACAAAGAACTGGTAGTCCCTGTCCCTCACCCACCGATCGCTGGAAACGAGTCGGAATGATTGCCAGCTGGATCTCCACTTCGCATACCGGAATCAAGTACGAAGGTACCGGGTCAACTTACACGATCTCTCAGTCCTTACGACACAAGATCTCGCGATGGGAGGAGGAAGCCAAACGCGAAGAGGAAGAACGACAGTTGTTGAAATCGCAGAAAAAGCCCGCTTATCATCAAATTGCCCAATTCGATGAAGAAATAGATAGTCAAATTGACGAAGACGAAGATGAAGATGACGACGATCCGGATGATAGTGAACTCGTAAAATCCTTGAAGGTATGTGACCATCCTTACATTGCTTACACACACACACATATATATATTAACCATTTGTCTATCTCTCGTAGGCACGACGGCGAGAGCTGAAGATGATTTTAAACCAAACAAAGAATCAGCCAGCCACTAAGCCAACCGGACGCAAATCACTTGGCGGGTTCCAAAAGAAACTCCCGGCACATCAACCAAAGCCACATCCAAGGAACAAGAACCAAACCAAGATAAACGTTTTGCCTGGTTATACGACTCTAGTCTTTGATACCAACATCCTGATTGGCATGCTCAAGATAGTCAAAGATTTATTGGAATCTGAACAGTTTACCATCGTCATCCCCTTGGTCGTTATCACAGAATTGGATGGATTAAAGAAAAGGAGCAGTGATCAAGAACCTCAGGCTCGACGACTAGGTGAAGAAGCCTTGGAAGCAATCAAATATTTAGAGCAATCGATTAAGAGTTACTCGAAAGTATTGAAGATACAGACTAGTAAAGGCAACTACTTGAGAGACTTGTCGATCAGGAACGAGCAGATCAACTTTCAAGACTTTGGAGCTACGAGTGGCACTTCAGGACAGACCGGTGCTAATGGGTTTATCACCACCAATGCCGCGAGGAACTTGGATGATGTGGTTTTGAGGGCTGCAAGTTGGCAACTGGAGCATTTCTCCAATCGATTGCCTTCCTCATTCTCCAGGCCATCGACGCTCTTGGACGAGCCGAAGAACAAGGAACACAGCGGTCCGGCCGACGAGATGGACCAACCAGAGAAAGTCATCCTGCTCACTTTGGACCGCAACCTCAGATTAAAAGCTCGCGTCAGAGGGATCCTTGCAGCCGACGAGAAGCAGATCATCAGTCTTGTTGATTCTTTCTCCCGTCCTCCTGATCATCATTCTCAGCAGGCTCCACGAGGCCAACGAAACGTCAGCGGCCAAGCTTCGAAAACCTTGATCAGTTGATCGGCTGGCCTTTCTTCTCCCCATTCACATCCTTTCACACTAGAGAGTTTCTCTCTCTCTCTGGAAAGCTGGCAGAATCATCGTCACATTCTTCGGTGGCGTACACGTCAGCCTAAACTGGCCAATAGAGAAAGAAGGAGGGAGACAGAAAGAAAGATGGAAACAAAAAAGGCACAAAGGGTTTTTTCAAGTTGGACTCCTTACTCGATTCTCATCCACGCCACATCATGCGGGAGAGCCTCCAACCCAGTTTACCCCAGCCTTCCTTGAACGAAATAAACCCGTACTTGTCCCGCGGGATGGACTCGCTGATGATCTTTTTTTTTGGTGGTGGGGTTGAAGCAAGGTTGAGACTTATCTTTCTCTCTCTCCATGGCGGGACGAGATTAGATGGAGGATCTCTTCTGGGCTGTCTGTCTCCTGTTTTCCTCCGAACTAGCCCTTCCTGGTGATCTTGCACTGCTCATCCTTCTGTCCCATCTTCATTACTGGGATAGAATCCTGTTCCGATAGAGCAACATGTTTTGAACCCCTCTTCATCGCCCTCTTCCTCCTTTTTTCTTTCTCTATTGCGCTGTTTTCTCGTCCCCTCTCTTTCTTGGCCCTTTGTCATCCTTTATCCTTCTTTCATTTCATTTCAGGTCGTTCCGTTTTTTTTTGTTGTGTATATCTTGATTTGGTTGTTGCTATTTTTGTTGAGTGAATTTGTCAGTTAGCTATGTGTATGAAATTTGGGGGATCCAATGAAAATGCCAAGTCCTATCACTGTGCTGAGAGTTAATAAAATCAGAAATTGCTCTCTGCTACCAGGTGTATTA
>SMGU01004160.1:0-26033 GCA_004348175.1 Puccinia novopanici
ATTCTTATGGATCGTTATACTTCGTCCAGAAGACCACAGTAAGCCAGCCCCATGATCATCCGATCTTCCACTCGACTCCAACTGACCGACCTGAGCGCTTGGTCGCTAGTAGTTCCACTGTCGAGCGACGCGAGAGCCACATGGGCATTGACATACATCTCACGAAGCCGGCCGAGCTGTCCATGTCGGCCATATGTTTCAATGAGGGCAGATGAGGCATCTGGAGTCAGATAGTGGCCTTGAAGAGTTGATTGATGGACCGCGGCATGCATGCTCATGTCTAGCTCAAGCAAGTCTTTGGAGCACAACATACTGAGAGCTAGTTGACTGAGTTGTTCGTTGAATGACTTGAATGGCGTATGAACTACGGGTAGGGTCAACGGGGGAGAGTGGCTTGACCCAGGGTTTGTTGCCACATCGGGAACGGGAGCGGCTTGTGAGGCGGGCGTTTCGCTGTGGTCCATGGGAGATGCGGACCTCGATCCATCAACAGTATGGGCTGCATCAGTGGCAGGAGCCTGAGTCAGGGGAGCACTACTTTCAGTGCTCGCTGTCAGTCTATCGCGTAGCAATCCGAACCGATTCGACAAATACTTGTCGCCTTCTGTGATGTAATGTTCGAAGCGAGGGGTGGAGCCCGATTCCCAGTCAGGGTGTTGTGCTTTGAGCTTCTGAAGGCAATCTTGAGAAAGGGCATTCCCCTCAGGGGTCTTGAGACCATATGGTTGGATGACACCAAGCAAGAGCTGGGCATCAAAGGCCTGGTCCAGTTGCTCAATTGACAGATTTGACGCTTTCAAGGCCGTGCCAAATCGGGCCAGCAAAGGCTCAAGGAACGCCTGACTGTTGGACGACGGATCTCTTTGGATTGACGGGATCGTTTTACCTTCCTTGGCTTGGATTTCAAGTATCGCCCCGACCGGTTAACAAGACAACCCAGTCATTGATCGAACTCAAGTATTGATTCATGTCGGGGCCTGAAACGTAGAGTTGATAAAACTGCATCGCAAGAACCAACGTTAGATTGTTGAGAATCATTGGGGTGGTAATTTTCAATCCGAACTTGAACTGGTGTTCCAGGAGTCGCTGAGCGGCTGCTGGCTCGTGAGGAGGTGCTGTGGGATGGGTTGGAGGATGGTTTGATAACTGGTCAGAAGGCCGGTGAGAGAAGAAGATGGCTGTCGAAGTTCTGAGCTGATGGACTGAAGATCTCGGATATCTGGTAGGATTGAGTAATGCGACATGAGTCGGACCAACACTTCGTCATTGAAGCGTCCGAGGTGGGTCAGGGCATCCGACGGGCTTGAGATACATTGGTTCTTGATGGCACTATCACTCGCTTGGCAATGTTTTCAATCATCCCATAGGTTTGTAAGTCCGAGATCGCCTCCAACTTGCCATCATCGGTCTTCAACAGAGCTGAATCTTTTGGTAATGATGTAACAAACCATCGCGATAGCATGCCTTCTCCAGAGAGTCTTAGATTTTAGATATGATGACAGCGTTGGCTGGTTGGTCCATCGGATGAGTTTAAGCAGGCTGACTGGTGGAGGGCGTGGACTAGCGATGCATTTAAAAGGTTCCTGAGTCTGGTCATTCATTAGGGCAGCCATACTCTTGCTGTCGAACTGAAAGTCAAAATCTGATCAATACTCATCATCGCGGCATCGTCGTAAGCCACGCCGATCCCATCGAAACCACGGCTGGATTCGCAGGCCAGACTGACGGACGATTCGATGCATGAATTCTCGACGGCGGTTTGGGTCATCGAGTTGGTAGTGGTACGAGGCATGATGGCCATTGAAGAGTCGCTTGATCCATTGGGAGGCTGATGCATACATCATTCGATCGGATAAAACCAAGAACGACCTCCAAGAATAAGATGTGCTCGGCACTGCTTTTGAAATGTGATGATGGATCGGCGGTTGGTCGTAATGATTCTTCGAGTACATAAAGCGATAGCTGAGATTGAATCGCCGGTAGCCAAGTGGACTCGCATCAGTGATAGCAATACATGCGCATCACTACTTTTGTTGACAAGTTCAGGCTGGCATTTCTGGACCGCAAGAGAATCGGGTGCTGAGAGACTGATTTAAAAACTCGACATGGTTCCTCCTCGTCCTCATTCAGCCTTGAACCGACACCTTCTTGAGCTGTAGCATTGGCATGTGTGATGAGACGGCTCATATGGGCCTGTGAGAAGTGAAAGGACAAGTTATTACCAGCCAGAGATAGAAGTAATGATGAGTGGAATGGACCCACCTGTTGATCATTCCAATGGGTTGGAGACTACCAGCGCTCCATTTAGCGCCACCGGCACCTCCAGAGGCACTATACCGAGACCAGTTGATGTGGTTGATCCGTTTGTGAGGTTGTTCCCTCCCCGGTCGAGGAGGCGGCGGCGGAGGAGGCGGCATTCAATTTATCCGGCAGCTCCCAACCGCAAGGTTTTCTGCTGTAATCCCGAAGTAAGTCTAACTCTACATAACCCTGGGATAATAATATTCCCACCAACCGATGCGGCTGCTCTCACCCTCAGGCACGAGAGAGCACTTTCTTTAGCACCCTTCACCTTGTCTTCGCCATATCTTTGTCTGTAGCGAGCCCGGTTACAAATCGGCCATGGCATCGTTGTCTGTTGACCACTCGGCAGTCAAGAACCTACAGCAACAAGCAGGTCAGCTTCATCTTTCCAAATAATGTACTATAGCTTATAAGAGCGTCCAGCTCACAACAGGGAAACTCCTGTAGATCTGCTCGTCCAGAGGTTCAAAAACTTGATGACCAAATGTGAAGCCCATAATAGCAATCACCGTAATGATCATATGACCAGTGGGCCCATCGACGCCTCCGAACTAGAAGTCAGCCCGCAAGATTGCCAACTGAAAAAGCATCTCTGGCTTCACCTCCAATCGAGTCTTTTACCTCATCTTCAGCAGCAGATCACCACTCTTTCCGATGCGTTAGATCCACTCAAGCTATGGTGCAACCCGTTTTCCCAGCTCGAGTTCCTCTTGGTCATGCAGTCAGAAATCGAACACACCTTGGATCAAGTATTGTCTGCATCCGAGATCATCTGCGGCCCAAACTCAATCAGCCGATCAGTCCCTATCAACGACCAGCACCTCAAAGAATTTAAGATATACAGACTCAATGGCCTCTCATCCACCCTCGGTAGCTTGCTACGGAGCATCGGCTACCTCTTTCGCTTCTCATACGAGCTCATTCAACTCATGAATCTGACATGCAAACAGTACAGCAGTTACCAAAGCATGGTGACCAGCTACCAAGCCATGGTACACCCCAGAGAGACGCTGCTCCATCACTCATCTGATGCCCTGGCTTGGATTAGCTCCATCACCAAGTGGCTCAGCGCATCGGAATTCGATCTTGTCCAGGACAAATCTCGAAATAAATGGGCGGTGCATCACAAATCGCAAGTCAGTAGCCTCCTGGAAGACCTGACTGGGCTGATCAATGGAAGGGCTCGCACGCAGGAAGAGTTGTTGGATGTGGACGAAACGCTGGAAGGAGGACCGCTGAGCGAATCGGCTGAGCGGGTGGCCAAGCTGTTGGTGCCGATCTTCAAGCTCTGTCGACTGTTTTACAAGCACCTATCCGCACAGGGAATCGACCGGAAACTGCTGCCACTTTATACCGACATGTCTTCGGAGCAACTGAACCTCATCGACTTATTACCCATCCAGATCGATACACAGCTCTACAAACTCCTGTGCTCCTTGCGAAACGATGTCCCGTTCGATCAGCTCGTGCAACAGGTCCTCAAACTCGAAGCATACTTCGCTACCCCCGGCTATCTCATTCTCCTTCACTTTGCTCCCATCCTCCCAATCACCCGCGACGGTCATCCTGCTCACGATCAATTCGTAGAACGGCTCACTGTTTGGAATACTCACCTCAATTTAGCCATTCATAACGTATTCGACCATCTTAACACTGTTCAGAACAACCCACAACTCTCATAGCTTTCCTTTCTTACTGTCCTGAGATCTATTTTCAACCGTTGAGCTACTTTTTTTTTTTTTTTTTGGTTTATTTTTATTTTTTTCTGTGCTTATGAATATGGATGACTACCACGCCTCAAAAACAAAACAAAAAAAACCCTCACCGTACAAGAATTGGACTCCCTTATGTATGTATGTATGTAGACCTGCTGCTGGATTGAGAAAAAAGACATGTGTTTTTTTTTCTCAACATTGCAGAACTTGCAAGATGGAAAACAAGAACAAGCTTTTCAGGCTTGCTAGTGCAACATTCAGTGGTGGCTGAAATCCACACACATTGCCATGAAGTGCCCAATGTTGCAGCAATCAGTGGCCATGGGACCACTTGTGTATGGTCTTTATTGACGCTTCAATAGTATATCTCTCTTCTGAGAAGGGGATCTTTGGACCAGTGGCTTTTTCTTTTCACACTGTGGAAAAACAGGCTTGCAAGCCTTTCTTGGTTTGTGTTGGGTACTCCTTGGTTTCACGGCAGAAAACTTGGATAACACAATAAGTACTATGCATCTCCAGAAAACTGTCCTGAAAACTACTCTCAATTGTCCTCATGTTGATTAATTTTGTCCTCTTATTGAATAATTTTGTCCTCATATTAACCTAGATTGTCCTGATGTGGAATAATTGTGTCCTGTTATTGATTGGAACCTGTCCTTTCATTGAATCAACATTGTCCTCTCATTGAATATTCATGTCCTGCTTTTAACCTTTATCTGTCCTGGTTTTGACAAAGCTGGACATATGTTTTTTTGGCTCATAGATGCACTCTCACACCTGTATTTTTGCACAAATACATGGATAAAATTTCTTCAGAGTATTTAATTACAACATGTTTTTTTTTGGTTGCATAGTATTCAAAGGGGATGATTGCATAGAATTTTTACTTATTTATTTTGAGTTGAAAGAAGAATGAGCTGACACAAGACATTGAGTCAACACAAGCCGAGTGATTTTCACAATCTAGTAGCCTGGTTCAAGATCCCACTAGCGCCGGTGTTCCTGAGCAAGCCGATGCAGCCAATGGTTCAGGTGAAGGCAGAGGAGGCAGATGAGCTGAGTTCGAGTCCCAAGATGGAAGAGAAGCCGCAGACCATGATGATGAAGGAGTATGGGAGTAATGGGGCACTGGAGGCGGTGAATCAGATGCTGTCCTCGCTGCTGATGAGAAAAGAAAAGGGACAGGACTTACTTGTGTGGAAGCCAAAAAAAATCCACAGCAGTGAAAGCTGTCCTCCAAAGGATATTTGCGGACAGACTCAGGTCTACAGCTGACCAGAAAGACACAAAAAAATGATTGCATCATCAACTCCCGCTGTCCGGGGGTTGACTGCACATGTCCGGGGATTGACTCGAAATGGCACCCGGACATGCGCAAGTCAAAACCTGGACAATTTTCTCAAGATGCATAGTATTCTCTTCAACTCCAATAATAAACACTCCCTTTCACTGCCCTTTACTGAATTTCTGAATATTCTGCCTAGAGTAACTCTTGAAGTGTATCTTGACTCTTGCAGATATCTGCACTTTTTCTACATAGATAGATAGATAAATACAAAGCCCTCTCTCCCCAACCACAGCTTCACTCTCCTCCCCTATGCCCCACTCCCCACTTATTCCTGCTCCCTGCTCCCCCACACTCTTGCCACCCTTGAATACTGCTCTCCACCGCACCACCCCAATTCCACCACCCTACTCCTCAGGCCCCTTGCCACCCAATTTCCAGACCCCTTAAGCCAATTATCCCCGTCCGGTTTGTGCCCATAGCATCTGCAGAATAAGCATTGTCCACCAGACTCTCTTCTGAAGCCCCTGCATCCAACCAAAATTCCCTATTGACCCCCACTTTCTCCCCACCCATACATTCTCTGAAAATGACAAAATCTCAAAATTAAATTCCTCTGATTGTGGCAATGGACCAAAATTATGTATTACAAAAAATGAAATGAAAATTTCTTATTTACTACAACTACAGGGTTACAAAGCTGAACTCACATACACTCTCTCCCTTTACAACCAGGAGCTCCAGTCCAGCAAAAAGGCATGATATTTTTTTTCTTCTTTCTATTTGTCTATCCTGCATTTATTCTTGTTTGATTCTTTGTTCTTCTTGTCTCTTTTTTTATATTCTTATTTACGTTTTTTTTTTTTTTTTCCTTGACAAGAAATCAAAGATTATTTCTGAGTAGAAGGAGAGCAATTTTGATTTACCTCTCTGCATGGGGGGGCAGGAGGTGTTAAGGCCCCTTCAACTAAAGATGTAGGTCTGAATTTTCAGGGAGACCAGGGTCTGAAAGCTGAGAGTGGAGTCAATACTCATGTATGAGACTGTGACAATGATAATTATTTCAGTTAGGGAAGAAAGCCGAGTGAGGAGATGTTACTACAGTACTAATGGGATTTTTGGTAGCAGATTATCTAGATATAAGCACACAAATACTATGTGACAGAATCCTCCATCTCAACACTGAAGAGGCCTATGGGCTCATCCACTTCCCTCTTATGAGGCCTCTTTGGAGTTTGCAATTCTGGGGTGTAAACAGTCATCCAGGCCTATTTTGGGTGTGTACTAGTATCCATGCCTTCAAAGAGGGCATGTCTTCCCATTCCCACCTGGATATTTTAATTTAGGGGTGGCAGTTTAGCACACTCCTTAGGCTATTCAGGTGGCTGCATGTGTTTGCTATGAAGCATGATACAAGACCTGGTGGTCCCATGGGAGGGTTGCTGTACTACAAGAGGGTTCATCCATCATCTTGTATCCTGGAAAGACTCACACTGGAACCAGGGTTTTTTTCTTTGTTTCTTTGGTACTACTGCTTTGACAAAATAACATGCATAGAGTCCACAGCAAAGCACATGGGAAAAATTGTTATGCATCAGACAAAAATCCAGCTTGGGATTAAGTTGCAACAATTCTCTATTCTCATTCAACAAGATTGAATCTTTTTTTTCAGCACCAAGAATTTCCTTTTTTCAGTTGGATGGTAATTCTTTTTGGATCAATACATATATGCCTGATGATGTTTTATGGACACATGAAGTGCAAAGCCATCCATGCTTCTCATCTCTGGAAAAGCTGGTGGTATTTTTCAGCCTCTATGCTACTAACCAAGTGTTTATGAGAACTGGTTGTGCTATGAGTGATTGATTTTGTGGTAGTTTGGTGAGTGGAAAGGGTAATTCCTATAAATAATAATTATTAAAGATAATTAGCTTCAAGTATTTAAATCTTGCAAAGCTCTTCTCAACCTTTACAGGGAGGGAAATCCTGTAAGTATATGTGGATTCTTCCTGCTGAGACAGTCAGGGAATATTCTTGAGGTTGTAAGTAGCAACTACTTATGTGGTTGGGACTTTATAAGGGTTGGAGTGCAACTAACAACAGTTAGTAGTTGTTCAGATGCGCTTGAAGACTTATATAAGTCACTACAGGTTGATTCAGGGCAGGCAATAAATAGTTTGGATGATGGTGGAGGCGTGATCCAGTGGCAAGAACACTAAATAAGGCTGCTGGGATAATTTATAGACTGTCTGGTAGATAGTTATAATAATATCTGTGGGCTGAATGCACTTTTCTGAGTGACTGGGAGGCTTGGGGAAATCACCAGAGGAAGCTGGTGTTCAAATATTCTAACAAGGCACTCAGAAGCGCCCAATATCTTCCTTGTAAGACCTTTGAGGTGCAATGGGATCAAGATCAACAGATGTTAATCCCTTGGATTGTAACAAGGTTAATATTTAACAGATCAATGATGGTAATTTACTTTAAATTAAAGTACACATCTGTGATGCTGTTAAAGTTGATAAAACATTGTTATCTCCTTCCAGGCAGCGCTCAAAATTAATGATGGTAACTAACTTCTAATTAATACACATCTTTGGATGGGAATAAAGTTGATAACAACTTAGGGGGTTCAACACGCAACCCCCAAATATTGGTTGTGCGACCCCTAGGACGTTGGCAAGACGTCCCAGGGGGGTCGCGCAACCAAAATATCACTGAGATTGAGGGTGGTGGAACAAATTTGAAAACAAATCTATTTTTTTCATAACTTTATGCGATATATTTTATGATATTGAGGTTTATTACTACATTTTCAGGGTTGAAGAATCTAATGGTAAGATTAATGTCTCCAAAAAACTTGTTTTTCTACTCTTATTGGTGTTACGGCTGGTTTTTTTGGGGGAATTCTTTCAGGTGTCAAATCAAAAGATTTTGGGAAATTTTAAAATTTATTCCCAAGCTTTGAATGGTTAAAAAAACAGTGGTGAAATTCATTTTGGTTAAAGTTCAATAATTCTTCCTATTTGGGAAAAAGAAATTTATGACACCCCCCAAATAGGAAGAATTATTGAACTTAAACCAAAATAAATATCACCATTGTTTTTTTAACAATTGAAAGCTTTGGAATAAATTTTAAAAGTTCCCAATATCTCCTGATTTGTCACCTGAAGAAATTCATCCAAAAAATCAGGTGTAACACCAATAAGAGTATAAAAATGAAGTTTGTTGGAGAAATGAATGTTACCATTAGATTCTTCACCCCTAAATTAAAATGTAGGAATAAACCTTAATATCATCAAATATCTCTCATTGTGACCCCCAAAAAAAATTATGAAAAAAAAATCGTTTTTTTTTTTTTTTTAAATTCGTTCAGCGACCCCCAATCCCGGCGGTTTTTTGGTTGCGCGACCCCCCTGAGACATCTTCCCAACGTCCCAGGGGTCATGCAACCAATATTTGGGGGTCGCGTGTCAAACCCCCACAACTTATTATCTCCTTCCTGTTGGCGCTCAAATTAATGATGTTAATTAACTTCCAATTAATGCCCATCATTTGATTGGAATAAGATTGATAACAACTTGTTAACTCCTTCCTGTTGACGCATCAGTATAAGATACAGATCAAATGAGTTGTTTATGCTTTAAATAATTAATTGTTATCAATTATAATTATTTATAAGCATACTTGAGGCGCATATTTTGTAAGTTAAGTTATTTTGTTATATTTTACAGATAAATATAATAATAAAATAAAGGTAAAATAAAGGTAAAATACAGGTAAAATAAAAGATAAAAATAAAAGGACAAAATGTGTGTAGACAGAACAAAACCTGGCAAAACTAAACAAAACCTTTTGAGGTCAGACAAAACTAGGCAAAACCTAGTATGATAATTTATATTCAAGATTTTAAGACATAGTAAGGTTTGAGTAAAGAGATTGTTATGTAATTTACTTATTGTGGTACTTATATTATATTAATTTTACTGTGTTTATTCTGATAAAGTATAGTACAAGTAATATAATGTTTAATATTAATATTTTAACAACTTATTACATAATTTAACAAGATGAATTATGTAATTATTTTATTGTAACTACTTGGGGAATGTCAGGTATGGTGATATTACCTCTGTGGTTGACAGTATTCCTCAAAGCAACCAGAGTTGGGGAAAAACAAGCGGATTGCAGAGATTTAGTACTTGGTTTTCATTCCCATAGAAAAGCCAATGGAAAACATTGCCAAGCATCAGACAAAAATAAATTGCATTGGAAATCTGGACAAAGATGAGTGCCTATTGCTCAACCATGACCAACCATCCAAAGCGTTTCAGCATTGGAGACAGAAATAAGCCTGTACAAAAGACTGGAAATGTCAACAACTATTTCATTTTATTCATTTCTCTCTGAAAAGAGTTTCTCACATGTAAAAGCACTTTCACTACATGATTTTTTTTTGATTCCCATAAGGTTTTCATACATTTCAAATCCCAACCATGAAAATTACCTGAGATTCAGTAATCCTGATATTTTATTGCAAGTTGATAGTGAAGTTGAGTTTCAAGCTTGAAAACCAAGATGAAATCAATATCCAATGTGAACTCTTCATAAATTTGAAAGAATAGAGTGCAGTGAAGAGTTTTGAGCTCAGAAAACAGACTAGCCAGAACCACTGAAAGCCAAAGGACAATCTACTTTCAAGTAATCTCTCTCCTGATTGGTTTTATTATTACTTAAAAGTAAGTTCCCTTTCATACAATCAATATTTCAACTTATCTGTATTGATTCTCTGAATCAGTTCCAGAAAATATTCCTTTTCCCTTCTCCTCCTATTTTTCTGTGGTTTTTGCTGACCAAAAATACTATATAGGTCTCCATTTAAACAGACATGGAATTTTTGTAACAAAAGATTTGGACTGGTTGTGAAGGATTTTCATCATACCCTGAGACCCTCTGCTGAGTGCTCTTTCAAGAGCTGACTTTTTGATCATTTAAAAGAAGAATAAGTCTCCAGTCCTCTGAACTGTTGAACCATAAGACAAAGCATACCTTTCCTTTTCTCTTTGACTGGGTTACTATTGTTTTATTTCTTTTTCAAAAATAAAACCTTGATAAAAAAAACCCACCTTGTGCTCTGATACCACTCTAGGATCACAGAAACAGCAAGAAAATCTGCAAAACTAAGCTAAGAAAAAAAATTGGCCACAGGACAAACTTGTACCAATGGTTGCTGTTGTAATGCATTTTTTTTTTTGCTTTTTTGATTATTGCATGATACAAACCAGCTCTTGCAGCTCTACTTCAGTTTCTTGGAAACAGTTCACACATCAATTCTGGAGAATCACCACCAAATCCCCCACATTTAGATATTATCCTAAGTTTCAAGTTGTTTTGAAATAGAAAAATGTGATTTTTATACTTTTTTTATACTTTTTTTTTTTATCCAATGGCATGTTTAAAGAGAAATAAAATTCATTTTTGATTTGTACATCTTATTTCACAAAGAATGGAGCTCTACAAGCCACTACTGCATTTATGGAATGTTGCACTTCTTGAAGCTCAACCCTGGGCAATTTTTATCAAAGTGTTAAAGGCTGTAGTAGGTTTTAAGACAGAAAGGATCAGATGAAGGCGGAAAAATAATACGGAGAAAAATAAATTGAACACACAAAAAAGGGGGGAAAGAATGGAAGAAATGTCAGTGCAAATGATTGATAGACAGACACCTAAAAAGGAATAGATTGGATGGGATGGGAGAACTGGAGAAAGCAGGATTTTTGGAGCTCTGACCTTCTGTGACAGGAGCAAGTAAAGATTGTGCCTTCTTTATGTTGGCAGATAACACAGTTCCATCCCCTTTGACGGGCCGTTTTGATTGATTGAGGGCAACACTGATATCCAGCATTTTTGTTTTTTTACGACCAGTGATTGTTAGAACGACACAAAAAAATGGGGGAAGGGACATTGAGTGATCTTTTGGACTCAAGAGCAAAGGAAAGAAATTCGATATCGTACCCAAAGCTTTTTCCTGCATCTACAAGGGTTTTCATGGCTGTTGCGGCTTGAGCATCATTTGGAAAAGCATCAGCAATTTTTTGGGCGGCTTCCTTGGATTGATTATGCTGTGATTGGAAGAACATTTGAGAGAAACCACCACCATCATGCTGATCAGAACTAGAATTTCACAGGCGGATAAGACATCTGCTCAAGTTGGTAGACACAAGCTTACGATTTTGAGGGTTTGTTCAATCTTGGAGTTGACATCCAGGGCCTGCTTTCTGGTCAAGCTCTTAGGTAGAACCTTCTTCTGAAGCTCGGCTAGCATGTCATCCACTTTCTTGATGTTGGCCTGGATGGTGTCGATGTCCGATTTCATATCCGCCGCTGACGCCCGTCTCCAGTGATCGGGCCCTCTGTTATGAACCGGCTCCACAAGTCCCCTGGAAAAAAAAAATGCAAAGGTCAGGCGGCTTTGACAACTTCAATTCTAAGTCGTGGTGTTGGTGATTCTCGCCTGGACTTACCGACTTGCAAGAAGTTGCGCCCCTTCTCCCAGAAACGAGATTCCACGTGGCATAGGGGTTGCCTTCATGCACGTTGTCGTCAAAGTCAAGAAAGCAAAACTTGCAGAAACGGAGAGTTTCGTGATAAACATCTCGGGATGATGTACAGTGAGATGTAAGTCCTGATCTGATTGTCACCCAAAGCGGCAAAGTTTTCAAGGCTATGGGTTGTTTGGAAAATTGCAGGATTGGGAAAGGGCTCCATCAAGAATAAAATGCAAGCAAGGCAGGTATAAATAGTCAAAAACGCGACCTTGGGCCTCAACCAAGAGCAGGAAGCTGACTGGCCAGAGTGTTCGGCCGAGCCCTTGCTACGGGCTGCCCACGAAATCCTCTTTTACATCGACTGCAGGTCACTGTTGACCCCCTTGATGAAGTCCATGGCAACCATCACATTCCTCCCTTTTTGACGTAGAAAATTGCGAAGTACGGGTCAGGCTGTTGACGGCGGACCCCGGATGCGATGAAGATAGCAAGTCGACCGGGAGCATGAAGGATGACACAATGAAAGCATGAGGAGGTGGCTCAGTGGCCCGTATCCGCCCCTCGTTCGAAAGATTGCCACTGTGCACCGGACTTATACTGGGATGAAGTTGCGTGCAAGAAGACGACATGGCATTTGTTTTTACTTCCCAGATTGTCAGCCACCAACGCTCGTTCGGTGAGCTTGAAGGCTCTACCGAATTGGAATCGGATTTATCATCTTGCTGCGATATGGTCAATAATGACACAAGACGGGCGATTATGGTAACTGGCGGCAAAATTTGCGCCCGGGAGCTATGCGACGGAAGCTTATATGCTGGTCGGATATTTCCTGGGCTATTCTCCAAACATATGAGCTGCCAATTTTTTGCTCATTATTATTTCAGTGAACCCAGGGAGGAGTTCTATTTGTTTTTATTTTTCTCATCAATGTGAGGTCTTGTCAGGATACCCTCCGCACACTTTGGCTTCCTGCCGGGCGCCGCTTTTCTAGAAAGCTTGCAGTTTATCCTTGGTCATCCTGCCAAAGGGGCTTGAGTGGGCTCGGGCGAGTATATTCGTCTCATTTTCGCTCTTCAACCTATGTGGATGTGGATTATTGTTAATTTTTAAGGAAAAGGTCAATATGTGAAGTGGGATTGAACTCGCCATGATGATGTGGTATCTACATATCAGGAGGGGGTCCATCAGCGTGTTATAAGAAAGGCGACAATGCCACGAGAAGAGCAAGACCTACCCGAAATTTGTTTTTACAGGTGGATCAGTAAAAATAGGCGCCCCGACGGTCGAGGGTTGAAGCTGGAAGGCAGCCTCCTGGAAGGGTCCGACCATTGACCCTCTGAGGAAATCGCCGCCGGAAAAACCTGGTGAGATTGTGAACTTTGGGTTCAAATATCAGCCCCACTTGACCCACCGTGTCATCCAGCCCAAACTGCCTCCATTGCGGGCCTTATCCTCGCTCAGCTCCGAGGCCACTTTGTCAAACGAGACCCCCGACTTCAGCTTGGCGATTGCCACAAGGGCTGTCGATTGCTTCGAACAGAGAATGTGTCGAACCTGAGAAGCAATTCGTCCGCATCATGAATGATTTTTGGTCAGGCCCTCGAGTAAGAAAAAAAAAAAACGTAATAGTCGCCGCTTGCCTTCAAGCTGTTTGCTGGCTTCAGCTTTCCACCGGCCCCGCTTGAGTCTGGATGGACGAGAGAGTAATCCAGTCAAGCTAGTCAGTTGTCTAGAATGGAAACCTCAGCGACGAGACAAGCGAACGGTCAAGGAAGAGACGTACCCGAGTCTGTCTTTCCTGGCTTCTTCGGCTTGGGTCCCATCTCCGATAACTCCGACGCGCATATAGCTGGCTCTGCCTGACTGGTGGGCTGAATCCACCCGGGGCTCCGCTACATAGTGTCTTCCGATCCCCCGTGGCCCTCGAGCGAACCCAGCGGGACTCACTCTGTTGACCATTCCCAAACAGCAGTCAGTTGGTATCCGAATCACCACCTCCACATGCACATGTCGCTTTCCTCAATGCTCAGGAGAGGCCTCCAAGATGGTATCGGCCCAGTCTCCGGCCAGTTTCATTCTCAACATATGCTTGTACATATCACAGAAAGAGGTGCACTGGTCCGAGTCAGTAGAACCCGCTATTGCCTTGGGTTATCCACTGTCTTCAGTCCTACAATATATGATTGGGAGTGCCAGGGTGGCACCGGCGGTGACGAGGAAGCTTCCTATTCATCTTTCAAGACGTTTGTTGACGGGCGAGTCAAGGCGCATGCCGTGGTATCGGGTTTATCTTGCGCACCCGTCTTTCTAAATGTGCTTCCTAACTTGCAAGGCATACGTTGTTTCAGCTTGTATTCGTCTAGGTGAATTTGTGTTTCGTCCCTGTTTTGAGCCCTTCAGGAGAGGAAGAAGTCCTGCGAGCTGTTTCAAGAATTCGGCTCTACTTCTTCTCTAACCTCTCCAGCTCTCAGTGGGTCATTTCTGCCTGCACGAGTTCGTGTATATCTGATACATAAGAGCCCAATGTTTCAAGCTCTCCCTCATCACGATTTGGAAAGGCTAAGAAGGTGGGGCACATTGGAAACGCTTCCTCGTATCGCGCACCAACTGCTCTCCTTCACCAAAGATATATATCACCAAAAAAAATAGGCTCTTCCACCACCCCCGTCCTGACTCGCTCATTCGTCTATTCCACTCATTTCTGATCGATCCCACTCTCATTGCCATCCGGTTCCCCCTCCCTCTTTAGCTCAGCAGGGACCTCCACCTCTGAGAACCATAGTTGTTCATCCTGGTAACTGACTTGGAGACCATCAAACAGAATTTGTGATTTTAACCAACCCTTGCGGACCAAGCTGCCAACCATGAGGCGCCCCATAGCCCCCATCACTGCCTGGACATGCTTATTGCTTGTGTATTTACTCCCGGCACAGTCCATGCACAACTTTCAGGACGCCGAAAACCTCGGTCACCTTGCGTCAGCACCTCATCCTGCTACAGATTTTGGACAAGTCGGCCACGACGCATCAGACCTAAACCGCCACCCTGCCCCAAGCAACCCTGAACACCAAGCGGAAGAATTATATCCCCGTCCGTATGGACCCCAGCCAAACCCACGGATTCCCAAGAACATTCCCCTTAGAAAACAATTAAATGCAAGTCTTCTTTTTCCAATGATGGCACTCATTCCTGTCTAATGACCACCATCCGTACTCTAGCCCATCCCACACCTCAACAAACTTAAACAAAAGCTTCTGGAACGTATCGTCGTTCCAGAATTCCTCCAAAAAATTTACAAAGTCATGACCAGAGGTTTTATCCATCTGGAAAAACCCGAGGGCAAGCTTGGTACGTGATTCATCATCATTTCTAACACCGTAAGGGAATACTGACACCACATAAACAGTCCGGGTACCGGTTTACGCGACCCGGAAAAGGACTCCTGAGTGGAAGGAGATGGAAAAGGACGCGACCGAGATGATTGACGCCCTCAAAAATTGTTAGTCTCGCATGGGCCTTTCCCCGCCCTGAATTCATCATCCCTCACATCTTCACCTCAGAAATACTGATGTCTACTTCCCTCCACCCCTGCCCTCCCAATGCACGCACATGCATGGCAATCATCTTCATCAACTCGTCTAACGTTTCCTAGTCGAAGACCAACATTATCTTACTCAACTACAAAAATACCCCAAGTTGTTTAAACTCGCACAGCCGGCATTCAAGCCTCCATCTGAGGCGCTTGATGAGGCGCTTCATGCCACCAAGCTCGAGTTACCGGAGCAAACAACCATCGATTTGATCTTGAAGGCAAGAAATGAATTGGAGAAGCTCGGCGGGAAAGCCACGATTTTCCGGACCAAGCACAAGGAGAGGCAAATACTTCTCGTCAAAACACTCGTTATACTCAGCCGTAAGCCGGCGTACAGGGGCTACGCTGTAAATGCGATTGAAGCACTGGTGAATAATTTGAAACTCAGAGAGAACCCTGAGGCCCTACCAAAGATCATGCCGTACATAGAAGCTGCTCATTACCTGATCACTACCCCGAAAGAGCCGCTCGATTCTCCTGGTCTCTTTGCCCAGCGCTTCCTGGAAAGTAACCAAATCGGTAAGCATATCCACTTTAAAAACAACGATCATCGAAGTTTTTTTTATGCTTATTTTTGATAATCATTGTGGTATTCTTCAAACCACATCAGACCCAAGTTTCAAAAAAATTCTGGAGCAACGTAAGTTTTAGGGCCTGAGACCCGCATGTCCCCTATACGTGGATGATCTTGGCTGATCGTATTTCTTCGTCCATGCAGAGAACTTGGAAAGTTGGCTGAAAACTTTCGCAACCGAAGGAAGTTCGGAGGTTCATCAAAAATACGAAAGGATGTTGGAGAGCAACGCAGAAGGCTCGGAAAGATTCCATGAGATCCTGCAGTGGTCTTCAGAAGTCCTTCATCCCGGCAACAGGCAGCGTTACACGACAAATGACGTCACTTTTGCCTTAGAGACGCTTTATGTTCATTCTGTGCAGAAACCGGAAGGCCTTGGCGGTCATAATCCTGCTCTCGAAAGATTACTCCACGCCAGGCACGCTTGGCAAGGCTCCTTTCATCCCGATAAGGCCGTTCCTGCGGCTATAGAGTTGACGGTAAACTCAGCAATCGAAAAGAAGGCCACGATCGTCAATAATAAGCAGTTGCTTGGCATACTCAACGAGCACAAGAAGGAGTTCACGTCGGAAGAAATTCCTTAACCTCACAAAGTTCCTCACGACGTGCACCACTTATGCTGAGTCTTCTTAGCCACATTGAACTCATTGTGATGCCTTCGCTTCAATTGTCAATCTTCATCCTCCCTTCTTTAATTCCTTCTTTTGTACTCTCTTTGCACAAGAAATAAGCCCACTGGGGTTCTTCCACCTACATTGTTGGTCAACAGCGCAACATTGGATCCTGTTGAAAGAGAAGCGACAAGAGGTTAAAGTGTACTTAAATTCCTGTGGAGCCTTACAGCATATACCTGGACATCTATGCAGACAACAAGCACCATCACATGCGTGCCTTGATAACCGATCTTGCAGCAGTCTAAATCAACTGCCGACAATATAACTTGACTACCCCGATGCCACCCATGCCAGCATGTGTTTTGACACCACAATGAAATGGGTCTGGTTAGCAGAAGAAATATGACTTGGTGGACACAGAAATTTCCACATGAAATCCAGAGCCTCAATAATTCTCTTGCAAGCTTTTCCTTCATAAGATGACATCATTTCATTTCTTCTTCATCGTGATTCTGTCATGATTATGACAGAATCATCTGGAAGGAAGGAGCTGGGCGAGTTTGTTTCTGCCATACAGTTCATTTGAGAAACGGCAATGGAACGTCTGATACAGGCAAAAGAGAGTATAGCGGACCCGGAGTCTGAAGTGGGTGGTTTGACAGCGGGCGTAAGAAAGACGTTTGTTGACGGGGGAGCCAGGGCGCATGTCGTCGTTTCGGGACCCGTCTTTCTAAAGGTGCTCCCTAACTTGGCATCCGTTGTTTCAGCTTGCATTCGTCTATTGTGGTCCTTCGCCCTCCTTCGCCTTGATGCCCATCTGCACTTATTTACATCAGATGGATTTGTGTTTCGTCCCTGTTTGAGCTCTTAAGGAGATAAAGAAGTCCTGCGAGCTGTTTCAAGAAGTCGGCTCTACTTCTTCTCCAACTTGTTTGCCTCGGAGTTGACATCCAGCTCCCAGTGTGGCACGGGTTCGTGTTGATGATCTGTGTTAATACATGAGAGCCCATGTTTCAAGCTCTTCCTCGTCACAATTTGGGAAAGCTAAGAAGGGGGGGCACATTCAGAGACGCTTCCTCGTATGGCGCACCAACTGCTCTCCTTCACCATAGATATATCTAACTAAAAAAAATAAGCTCTTCCCCCGTCCTGACTCGCTCATTCGTCTATCCCACTCATTTCTGATCGATCCCACTCTCATTGCCATCCGGTTCCCCTTCCCTCTTTAGCTCAGCAGGGACCTGCACCTCTGAAAACCATAGTTGTTCATCCTGGTAACTGACTTGGAGAGCAAAGATAATTTGTCATTTTTAACCAAACCTTGCGGACTAGCTCCCAACCATGAGGTGCCCCATGGTCCCCATCGCTGCCTCCACTTGCTTATTGCTTGTGTATTTACTCCCGGCACAGTCCATGCACACCTTTCAGGACGCTGAAAACCTCGGCCGCCTTGCGCCAACACCTCATCCTCCTACGGATTTTACACAAGTCGGCCACGATGTATCAGACCTAAGCGGCCACCCACCCCCATCCAACCGTGGACGCGAACCGGTAGAAGTACATCGCACTCCCTATGAACCCCAGCCAAACCCACGGATTCCCAAGAACAAGTCCCTTAGAAAACAATTAAACGCAAGTCTTCCTTTTCCACTGATGACGCACATTCCTGTCTAATGACCACCATTCGTACTCTAGGCCATCCCACTCCTTAAAAAACTTAAAGAAAAATTTCTGGAGGGCATGACTGGTACGTTATTCATCATCATTCTTAACACCACAAGGCAATGCTGACACCAAATAAACAGTCCGAGTACCGTATTACGCGAGCTGGAAGAGGATTTTTGGGTGGGAGGGGATGGACAAGGACATCACCGAGATAACTGGCGCCCTTCGAGATTGTTAGTCCCACATGGGCCTTTCCCCGCCCTGAATTCATCACCCCTCACATGTTCACCTCAGAAATACTGACGTCTACTTCCTTCCACCCTTGCCCTCCCAATGCACGCACATGGATGACGATCATCTTCTTCAACTCGTCCAACGTTTCCCAGACAAAGACGATGATTATCTGACTAAACTAAAAAAACACGACGACCTTTTTAAACTCGCACAGCCGGCATTCAAGTCCCAATTTGCAGAGCCTGGAGCCGCCAAGTCCGAGTACAAACCGGAGTCACCGACCTTGCAATTAATCGCGAACGCAAAAAATGAATTGGAACACTTGAACGGGAAAACCCCGATTTTCCGGACGAAGTTCAAGGAGAGGCAAATACTTCATGTCCAAACACTAGTCATACTCAGCCGTAAGGCGGCGTACAGGGATTCAGCTACAAAGGCGATTAACTCATTGATGAAGACTTTGCAACGCCGAAAGAATCCTGAGGACCTACCAAAGATCATGCCGTACATAAAAGCTGCTCATTACCTGATCAATACTCGGGAAAAGTTTGCCACTCCTCCTGGCCTCTTTGCGAAATCAGGCCTGGAAAATGCCAAACTCTGTAAGCATATCCACTTTGAAAACAATGATTATCGAATGGTTTTGTTTCAATTTTGATTTTTGATAATAATTGTTGTACTGTTCAAAACATATCAGCCGCTGTTTTCGAACAAAAACTGGAGCAACGTAAGTTTTGGGGCCTGAGGCCCGCATGTCCCCTTTTCGTGGATCATCTTCACTGATCGTATTTCTTTGTCCACGCAGTTGACTTGAATACTTGGCTGGGCTTTTTCGCAACCTCAAAATATCCGGAGGTTCGAGAAAGATACCAAAACATGTTGACCCACAAGGCATCAGGCTCGGAAAGCTTCAATGAGATCCTGCAGTGGTCTTCCGAAGTCCTTCATCCCAAAAATAATCGGCGTTACTCGAGAGATGAAGTCATCTTTGCCTTAGAGACGCTTTATGCTCACTCTGTGCAGAAACCCGCAGGCCTTGGCGCTCGCAATCCTGCTTTCGAAAAATTACTCCACGCCAGGGAAGCTTGGCAACACACTAATGACCCCGATACGGGCGTGGGTGCGGCTATAGATCTGACGGTTAACTCTGCAATCAACAAGAAGGTCACGATCGTCAAATATACTACACCCCGGGTGCAGTCGGTCGAAATGGATTCGCGTCTGAGGCGAATTCATTTCGATGTGCCCCTGCGTAGGGGCGGACGAGTTGGCGACGGTCCTCGTGTTCCCCAAAAATCCACCATATTTTTTCGACTCTGATCCGGCAGCTAAACCGGGTCAGTTTCACTCTGGCAACCTCGACGGAATTAAATCGATTTTTTTCGGTTTTTTTTCTGGCAATATTAAGTAAAAAATTGGGTTGCCGCACCGCATTCCGGCCCTCAACCCACCTCAAAAAGTATGAGAATGGAGGATCGAACACACCCACATCCTGGGACTCCTCAAGAACAGACAGGAACTAACTGTCACAACGCGCAAGCAGCTGACGAAATCTGAATTTCGTCGCGGTGACGAAATGCATATGCAATATGGCAACTCGCGCGTCAACTCACTCGCCACCAAAGTTGAGATTCGTCACCTATAAGCATATTTGTCATCTGCACAGGTTTTCGTCAGCTCCATTCTCAACTACTCAAGTCATCCCATCCCAACTAATCATCTCACCTGATCAACTCATAAGAGCAGGCTATGTACAGAGTGAGATGAGGCGCAATTGAATTATATATTTACATATAGCTTTGAAACATGTAAAAATCATGCATCACCAAACAGCCTCCAGTTTCATGTAAAGAGACCTCTTCCCCTACCCCGTACCCAAAACAGCAGCTTCCACTGTTCCCCCCTATCAGAAGACTTGCATACAGCGCACTCATCAACCTGAAAGCCTGCCTTCCTTCCATACACTTACCTGTAACCCATTACCTACACCCATAAAAAATCAACCACCAACATCAACATGAACCCAGCCAACCTTCAAGCTGCCATTGCAGCCGCATTGGAACAACAATCCAAACAGTTTGAGGCCCGGCTTGCTGATCGAGACAAAAAGCTTGCTGATCTCATGGCCAAGTTCGACCTTGAGGATAAAGCCCCTGGTGGTTCTCAGAAGGTAACTCCGAAGAGCAGCAAGAAAAGCTCAGCAGGACCGATTCAAACTACGCAATCCCCAACCAGCAAAAATGTCGTCAATGGATCCGCCAAGGGAAAGGCTAGTACCTCCCAAGGACTTCAAGCTAGCCAATCAAGCCACCCAGTTCCTCCAAGGACTACCCTCAACCCAAAAAAGAACGTCTCTACCCCTAAAACTGAGTCACCTAAAGGGAGTCCTTTCTGAATGGTCTCCAAGAACATGCCGGAATCTTTTTCCACCACAAGAGTATGTATCATTTCCTCAACATATCTTATTATTCATTTGGAATTCAAAAATTCTGAATATCATTCTTTGATTCATCAGGATGCACTCTACATCCACCTCAAGCTGCTCTGGGGCCTCCTGGAGCAAAAGACCGTGCCAGGCCCTCCAAGCCAAGAATCCATCAGAGAGTTCCACTCCCGTTTCTCGAATGCCGACATGATTGAGAGCGCTGCAGCCAATGAGGGGGCTCCTACAATCATTCCAGTTTCTGAAGTCGTCAGTCTTGCAAGCTTGAAGGCAGGGCGGAAGAAGGTTGGTCAAGGTCTAGTCAACATTGAGGAATTCCATCTTTCCTATTCGAAGGCAACCTTAGCTCGTCTTGGCATCCGCAAGTGGGCACCCGACCTTGAAGATTCCCCCTCATCGTTGTACAATGAGGCATGCAGACAAGCTGCACTCAAGACATTCCGCCATGCA
The DNA here is from genome assembly GCA_004348175.1 of Puccinia novopanici. Lineage (NCBI taxonomy): Eukaryota > Fungi > Basidiomycota > Pucciniomycetes > Pucciniales > Pucciniaceae > Puccinia > Puccinia novopanici. The sequence goes on from SMGU01004160.1 coordinate 21,425, forward strand.
GTAGTTGGGTGTGCTTACACCTACATGAATGTCGATCCAAAATATGCTGGAGATCTAGACTTGCTTATCCCAGCCTACAACCACTACGTACACTTCCTTCAATCCAACCGATATCAACGTGAGAAAAAAGAAGTAGGAAAATTTCGAATGGATGAGGAAAGGAAAGTAATTAGTAGGGCTAGGGACCGAGTGAGTGAAAATTTTGCTTATTTCATCATCTTGGGAGTGCTCTTGCTGATACAATCCTCAATCAGCTCCGAGATGCTCGTTTGAAATTCGCCCTTGAACAGCACCTTCCCAAACGATACCAGGCTGTCATATCTGATACTTGTGCTCATAGCGACGATGAATACAACTCAAAGCGAGGGGTTTATGAAATCAAGACTCTACCTTTCCGATCCAAAAACACCACAAAATTTTTCCGTCGCTTAGATGCAGCCATGCTGAAGGCTGATGGGATGAAGGGTAAAAGGGTTCAGAGACGCCAACGACTTCCACCTGAAAAAGATCCACGAGACACACTCTTCCCAAAGCCCCCCAAAGGTCTCCCACTCGACTTCTATGATCCAGACTGGTTCAATGACCTCTTGCCGCAGCAGAAGCTCGAGTTTGTTGATACACGTAAGGTGGCCTTCCTTCCAGATGCCGACCAATCTCTATTGGGGAAACGAGTTGCCAGCGAGAAATTAAGCGATAAACAGTTTGTCAACAAGTTTTTCGATCAACTAGCTAAGCCATACGATCTTACACACGAGATTGAAAATGTGGATGAAGACAATGGTGAAACCGACAATGAAGACAACCAAAGCCTTGTGGGAGAAGAAATTGATTTAGCCCACACTTCTGGAAGTGACGAGGAGGATGAAGAGATGAACGAAGAAGATGCAGATTTTGTGGATGATGAAGAAATGGACTCAGCCTGTGAAGAGAACGACGCCAATACAGAAGATGATGATGCTGATCGTGAGGCAAGGTATAATGCAATGCTCATTGATGAGGATTTGCCCGAGTGGTAGATATGTTGGATCACCCACAGCACACACTTGACAACTCTTTCTTGCCATTCGTAGTTGGTTCAGCCACACAAACTGTTAGACTTTTTTTATCTAGTTGCAGATGTCTAAGAGCGATACTTGCATTCTGTATGGCTGCTTTTCTTTTTTTATGTCTCACTCTTGAGTGTTGGTTGGCTAGTCGGAAAATGCTATTGTGATGGCAGCTCAATTTTTCTTGTTTTGTCTTGCTTGCATAGTGTCTTTCTGCTCTCATTTCTTCCTTTCCCCCATCTTTCTCTCGGTAGTCATTGCCTAAAAGAATAGAACTTAGTTATTTACAAAACACTTATGATCTTCTTTGTCATGGAATTGATACGAGTTTGGAAAAAAAAATTGCTACAACTGTGTCAAAAATCTGAACTCTTTTCAGAGTCTGCACTCTTGCAAAGATGCTCCTTGAGAAACTTTCGGTTGGCTTACTTGCACACAAACCAATCCTCAAAGCCATCAGTCGAAAGGAACTCTATCAGGAAGATCATGGGCGTAATGAACTGGGCTTCTGTATATTCAGAGTAACAGATGAATGTGTTGCTCTACATGAGGGGGATATAACTAAAGTGAGCAACCCTGACTCCTGTGTGGGCGAGGGGGATGCTTCACAAACCCAGTCATCTCCAAGCATTTGGCGGGCAGTGTACATTCCAATTGCAGCAACCATGCTAGACTTAGCTCTTAAAAAGCGATGGTCTAGCAACGTGAGTTCCATGAGGCGATGAAAACCCCAGAAGTTCAGGGCTCGCTGAGGCCCTTGAAGGTGCTCGTCGACCAGATCAATTGGTATGCTAGTAAATGGTTCAATCAGCTCCCTCACTTTTTGAAACGATCAAACGGCGAAAGTGCTCCCGAACACTTAATGATTTCTGTACTGGTCACCACGTACACAAGATTTCTCTCTCTCTTCGATTTTTTTTTTTTGACTGCCGCCTACATGCGATACTTAAAAAAAATGATTTCCTCTGACTGGCAGGTCCGGAGAGCATGATTTCAGGGCCACTGCGGCCGGAGAGGACTTCGATATCTTTCATCGCCGCGCCAGCGCCCTTGCTGGGAGTCTTCATGGCCTTAAAGATGGCCTCCTTGGGGGTCAATTTGCCAGCCAGGGACGCGCTGAAATCGGCCGACTGACGGCAATAAGCCAGCTCTTGTTCCATGAAGTTCCGCTCTAGAAAGATGTCCGACTGGGGCACAGCTGTAATCATCTCCACATCTGTCCCAACCCCAAAAACGCTTGAGTCATTCTCGTACTTTTGAGTAATGTTCGCCGCCAATGCGGCTGTCTTGGATGCAATATTCGACTTGGTCGGTAAATGGTCCGGCTTCTTCGGGTACGCATACAACCCAGTCGAGTACTTTGAGGCTTGTGCCAAGGGATTGAGAATTACGTGCGGCTCCAGTTCGGGTGTGTAAGGCGGTGACTCCTTCAGAATCACCAGAGACTGCTTCGTCAAAAAGTCGTTAAACTTGTGGTAACTCTACAAGTGACACAAGTGTGGAAGCGTTTGAGGCCATCATCAACATCACAAGATACGTAAATATTCAAGCTAGATCAAGTTAATACTTACTGCACGTTCACGAACAAATCGTTTAGATTTGTAGGGATCATATTCGGCCGGCTCGATGGCGGCCAACAAGTAATCGGGATGAACGACCAAGACCTGACCACCCACTTGACCAAATCCGAATGATTTTTACTGCGTTGCTAACGTCGCCCAAGAACCTGCAACCAGGAACAATGCCGCCTACAGTCGAGTCTTTGGAGCTAGAGGGTGCGGCTCCTGAGACGACCGTCCGAGAAGGTTTGGAGAGAAGGGTGGCCTTGGAGCGTTGGGGACCAGCAAGAGAGTTTACTGGTGTGTTTTCATCAGCCAGTGAGATCGAGCGTAGGTGGGCACCACGACTATTTGCTTGACAGGGGGGCATTCTATGGGGATGATGACGGTCAGTGAGAGCAGCAAAAATATACTCAAGTCAAGCAAGGCTTACCTGTAGAGTTCAAAAGCGATAATTCAATTAGGCATGAGGCTTGACAGGTTTCTAGGATCCTCTGGGTAATGAAAGCGCTGAGGGAGCAAGGGGGAATGAGGGAAGTCGGGTCGACCTTGTTGATGATGACAACGGGCTTGATACGCTTGGTGAGTGCTTGACGGAGTACGGTCTTGGTTTGGACACAGACGCCCTTGACACAATCGACCACAACCAAGGGTCCAGGGACCGTTGGTCTACCAAAGGGCAGCAGTAACTTCAGATGAGAAATCCACATGTCCGAGTGAGTCAATGGCATTCAAACAAGTCTTTGCCTTTCCCTTCAAACCCTATGAGACCTGAGGAAACGTATATTCCTCAGGGGCCACAGTTTTCTTGGGGGAGGGTCAGACCTGCTGAAGTCATCGCTTACAGAGGGGCAACATTGGTCGGTGCAGAGGGATGAGTCGGGAGGAGATGTTGGAGGATTGTGGGGATTTGAGAGAGGTAGGTGACTGACTTTGTATCAGTGGGATTTGGACTGCCGCTCGGGAGCATGCAGGGGGCTGCTAGTTGTGATTCAGTTAAATAGTTGAATTTTGGCTGCCTGTACATTGCAATTTGTATTCCTTCCTGCCCTTGACTCGGCCTAAATTTCTGCACATTGGAAATATTTTTATGTATATGTCTATCTATTGATGAAAATCCATCCAACATGTTAAGCATAGAAAACCAGCCAAAAAAAATGACTGCAGTTAAAAAGGCTAGACTGGAATTTACTCAACAAAGCTACAAAGGAATATTGACGCTATGAAGGAACAAAAAATTGAGGGACACAACAAGGGACTCTGGACGTGAGGTATTGGTCTGAGAACAATTAATGGCTTAGAATGTTGAAAAGTCCAAGCAGGCAGATGACGATAAGCACAAACTGCCTTCACCTCACTTGGATCCAACAGCTCATAAGCCCCGGCATTCACCACAACCTTGAGTTGTAAGTCACTCAGAGTGCTCATAAACCCCTCTGAGACTGCTAGTCCATCTCCTGTGGGTGCATCTACAGCAGATTTGACAACGACTATTACTCGGCCATCGAATTCCACTAGGCTGTAGATATGTGTCACCCACCCGTACTTGGCTTGTCCATCCTTTTGATACTCGACCAGACTATTTTGCTTTGATTTGCTGATGTACACACCAGATGGACTTTTGCATGATTGCAGGTCTTTGACAAAAGGGCTCAAGACTCGAGCCTCCTCCGTATGTTGAGATAACTGATAGTCTTCCACGCTTGGGTCTTCAAATTGCAGTTTTTCCAACATGACAGCGTATATGGTGGGATGGACTTTGGCTAAGGGTTGACGTCGTCTTCTCTGTGCAGAAGTGTTTTCGTCGAGTGACCAGGTGGGTTTTTGGGACATGAATCTTTGAATCTGGCAGAATTCCCGGAGCATGGTACCTTCAACTTGACCTGAAAAAAAAAACATAAATCAGCACAACAGTCGTTGATGCTGTAGGTTCATCTAACACTCACCAATTATTCCATTTGTCTGCATCTTTTGTAATGTGCCATTGATTCTTTCTCCCGAAAA
>SMGU01004161.1:0-34677 GCA_004348175.1 Puccinia novopanici
TCCTCCTCCTCCTCCTCGTCGTCGTCGTCTTGGTGGAGGCCCGCAGAGTTGTTGGTGATGTGGAGATGGATCGATTCGGACTTATAATGTCGAGTGAGCTGGTCGGATCGGGTGAACCGCTTCCCACAGATCGTGCATTTGAATTTCTTGACCAGCGAATGCGTCCTCATGTGCTTTGAGAGGTTCGACGATTCCGAGAACTGGGCCGAGCATCCCTTCACCGGACACTTAAATGGCTTCGAGCCCGTATGTGTCCGCTTATGGATCGTCAATGCGGATTGCAATGCAAACGACTTCCCGCATCCTTCGACTAAACATTTGTACGGCTGTATATCATTTCCCACAAATTGGTCACGCCTTGTCAGCATTTCTACTCTATTTTATCCCATGGCGGGACATCCAGAATCAATTTTTAATATATATATATACCTTTTCGTGCGTGTGCGTTCGACGATGTTGAATCAAAGTGGTCATTTCGCCGAACCTTTTCCCACAGCTTTCGCATTCGAACGGTTTATCACCGGTGTGAGTTTGAAGATGTCTCATCAATTTCTGTCTTTGGCTGAATACCTTTCGAGCATTGTCCATGTCACTCGGATCATTCTGCACATCGGTTCTCGCGATGTCAGTTTGAGGACGCTCCTGCTTCTCCTCGTGGGCCTGTGTAGATTTCGCGTTCGTGATGCAGTAGCAACCTTCCCAAAGACAAGCATACTTTGATTTTCCTGCACCCACATGATCGGTCGATATATGCTCTGTCAACTCTGCCGTACTAGCAAATGCGTGGTGGGTGCATGAATCCCAGCGACATACGTGCTGATGATGGATGTAATTTTGACCAACTATCGCTTCGCTCGTGGCGGGATTCTGACTGGATTGAGATCTCAGGAGGGGGTCAATGGAACTGATTATGGAGGGGGGTACAGGGTTGATGCAGGGGTCTTCAGCAAATTGATTGTTACTATCATCATGATTAATACGGGTGGATGAGCCGTCGGTCGTGGCGAGTTGGTCGTTTGATTGGCTGGTTAAATCAAAACAGGACTGGTATTGAGCAATAGGAGAAATCTCATTCCGAACAAGGGGGCTTGTATTTGATTGGTTGTCGATCGAAGAGTGATTGAATGTTAAATGGCTGGCTGATGGTAACTCATAATTAAGAAACAAGCCATCAAGACGAGCTTTGAAAAACTTGTTTGACATTGGGGAGGATTGCTCGGGTTGAGACGCGAAGATGTCCGAGGGAGTGATACGTTGATGATCCATCCGAGGAGAATGTATTTTCGGAGATTCTAGCAGGGTACCAGGGTTGGGAGCCGGTGAGTGCTGAAGAAGGTGGTATACGTTGACATGCTCTGCTAGTTTGTTCCTATCGCTAAATTCGACATTGCAATCTTTCCATTGGCATTTAAATGTGGTAATGATACCCTGGTTGCAAGATTCGGCGAACGAGGGGATGGATGGAGTTACTGAAATTGATTTGGTTTGTTCACGTGATTTATATGGAAAGGTGATCGAAGGTCTGTCGAACATGGCAAAGTTGACATGATGGGTCGGATGGGCATGGGCATGATGGGTGGGTAGAACTTCACTTCGTGTGGGCTCGTCACAGCAGCAACATTTGATCTGGATCACCAACAGCAATCGATGCAAGCAGAGTTCTAAGCATATATGCAGACGTATGTGATTGTTGTACTTGTGATGTAAAGAGAGAGTAAGACGTACGAGTTCCTCGATATCCTTATCGATCCAAAGGGTATCATCGTCAAATAGATCATTATGACCGGGTTGATTTGCGGGGAAATCATCAAGATCGTTACGTGAGAGGTTTGAGGCTAACGACGGCGACAGAAATTTAGGGTCGGATCGGTTAGTGGTGTTGGTGGTAGTAGTAGTGATGCTGGGTGAGGCGCGGAGTGATAGGTTTTGAGCGGGTGGATCACATTCTATGCATGGTTGGAGAGAGATGGGCGAGGGAGGACATCCAGCTCGACAGCAATCACAATCCAAGAGATTTTCTTGAGGAGGGGGTACGGGACAACACGGATTTTGGTGGGCTTTATGGGTGTTGGATGAATTGGTGAGGCTGAGGTTTGTAGAGCATGGCGTGCTGGTTGGTTGTGAATGGGTTGCAGGCGGCAAACAGACGTCAAAACAAGTGGCCGAGGAGGATGGACAGTTTGAGATGTTGCAAATTTGGCCATTCTGATCGGCGAATGGTAGACAGAGTTCGTTTGAGCAGCACCACAGTTCGAACAAGTTGTCCTGAGTAGGTGGGTTAGGGCTGTAGCTGGTGGTAGAATGATAGAGCGAGTTGGAGGCGATGGTAGACTGGTGATCTAGAGCAGCACCGTTAGCTGGGTTGTTGGTACTTGAGTCGAGATCCGATGTGGTTTGAGAGAATGTGTGACCGAAGAAGGCTTCATTCCAGAAGGATTGGTCGCTGCTCATTTTGGATGACGAGGTTGATTGGTCCATTTCAGAATTCTGTTTCCAATACCACGTCAATTCCCTTGCTCGCTTGAGTTTTTTTGGTCACCGGCCACCGCCGTTGAACAGCTACAGGATGTTGAGGAAATCCTGGATGTATGCTATGCTGCGTCTTGGAGCATCGATGAGATCGGAGATGACTGTAACTAAATATGTAAAAATATATGGCTGACAGGAGTGTCAGTTCCAGTGTATGTAATACAAACTGAGGCAACATTAAACTTGTCACGAGCCTGCTCACCTTGGTTAATGGATGGTTCGTGTCTGTATGTTTTGCCTTGCGTCGATATGAGGGAACAGTCGGCTGGCAATTCAGGGCTGGGCCTCGGAGTGCCCGCGGTCTGGACTCGGGCGGAAGCGGCGCAGCGGAGAGATAAACCGGTCACCCCCATGTCCATAACCGGCCGGGTGGCACTGGATCTGCGGATGGCAAGGACAAGAAGAGTTGAACCAATTCTTTCCGTTCATTCAATCGTCTCACAGTGTACCAGAGGCTACGGAGGGGAATGTTATGGAAAGACACACCACCCAAACAGTCATTCCCGGAGGGAGCTGCAGGAGCATAATTCCTCTTGACTCCTGGCTCAAAATAACTCCTTCGTTGAGGTTAATTAGAGGTGTGCGATAGAATTTTTTTTTCATAAAAGCAGTCCAAACGGTGTATTGTGGTGCCAAAAGCCCCAGAAGTGGGACAAAAAATGAGAGCCACCATGCTAACACTTTTCTTTCAAAGGAGTGAAACAGCTCACCACTGCTAGCATGGTACTTCCCCCCCATCAAATCTGAATTTTATTTTTATGATAATTCTGTTTTCCAATTTGTGGTTGATTGAGATAGCTGAATGATAGATGAGATCTGTTCTCCTCTTGTTTTTCTAAATGAGCTGATATGATTTTATTAATGATCACCAACTGAATGATGGATAACATATGTGTAACTTGAAGAGTTAAGATTCCATCTCCTCTGGTTGGGCTTAAAGGAGCTTCAAGTTACTTTTAATAGTGATGAAATAGGCCTACACTGATGGTAAATAAAACTTGGTTGAGTGTATCCCAGTCAATCTGGGCTGCACCCAGCCAGATTAATATTGGCTGAAATAAACTTAAGAATATAGATCAGAAAATTTGTTGGTGCATCACACACAAGGGAAGAGGTGAAAAGGTGTGCCCTCTTCTTCTTCTTCTTCTTTTTCAGACCAATATTTCCACAAAATGTTGGTACACTAATCCTCACAAGCTGGCCAGCCCATATTTGGAGTGACCAATGTGCACCTGACTGGGTCTCAGATGGCTAGGCAATGCCCAAAGACTTTCAAGGCTTGCTTGACTAAAGTTTGAAGGTCACTTAACCAGCCCTCCATCTATATATGTATTAGAAATCAGGTAAGTTTTACTAGCATTGACTAGTTTGCAGCCCAGATTCACTAGGATGTACTCAACAAAGTTATCAGTTTTTCTATTTTCTTTAAAATTGACAAAAATCTGTCAATTGTCCAAGACAATTTATTCAGAATAATGTTTTTCTCAAGATTTACTGCTGTAATGCCATTAATATTAAGTCATTCTTTCATCCGCAGTGTAACTTTTTGCTGATGTACTTACCAAGGAATTTTTTTTAATTTTAAAATATAATTGATAGGTTAAGCACTGATACTTCTTCCAAAATTAATTATTCCACAATATAAAACTGAATTTTCAGACAGAGTGCTAATTTCCTCCAAGAACATGAAAAAATCAGGATAATATATTTGTTGAAAGCACCCAAAAGACTGAAATTTCAAACAATTTCAGTTTTGAAACCCATGAGCTTATGGTCCCAAGAGTGTTATTTTTTCAAAAGATGTTCTTATAAAAAAAAAAAAGGATTTCTATGTAATTACTAATTTTCATCCCGTAGGGCCTTCAAGCTCCTATGTGATGGGATTCTTCAGGTTCCTTATCCCAATAACTATACTAAAACATCTGAAAATTTCTCCTGCCAGCCTCCACCTCTATGTTCCTACCCATAACACAGGTAATCACAGGTACCTGCAGTTGCCACAGGTATGTACATGCCAGGGGGGGGGTGTGGTACCAGGTGTCAGGTTTGGAGAAATATCAGAAGGGCACCTGGTAACTGTAAGGGCACCTGGCACCTGCAATGGAACCTGTTAACTGCAAGGGTACCATGAACAGGTGCCAAATGGTGCAAGGGGTGACTATCCATGGTTATGGGTACCTCCAGCAGGTACCTGTTGGCCATCTCAATTCTGAAGTGCACATATAAAGCAATTCCATTATGCTTATGCTAACTCTAATACTGATCATCTTTACAAGAGTTCTTCAAAGGGTAAATATTCAAGAAAATCATGAATTAAATATGCACTATTCATCAAGAGTTGGGTTGCTAGTGCACTGCTTCCAAAATTACTGCAGTGTGACTGCATCAATTGCATTTTTTTCTAGAACTTATTCATGTGATATGCTTCAGGGAATTGACTTCTCTCACACTGAAAACAAAATTGCTCAACTGCCTGCAGTTGACATGCAGCATGCTCCAGCCATGCTGCCATCCAAACTCCACCTGTTTTCATATGTAGATTTTTTTGGCAATTCACTGTGCACACTGCACAGTGACTGTGCATTGAAGCTTGTTTGAATCACTCTTGGAGAATTTTTTGGAGTAACACCACACGCTTCCTTGGACTTTCTGCATGTCAACTGCAGGCAAATGAGTGAGTTTTTTTTGCAGTGTCATTCCTTTTCATTTCAGAAAAACCTTGGGAAATTCCTCCTTACTTCACTCTCCATTAGACATAATAACCCCAAAGTAATTGGATCACCCCACTTCATTAAACGCTGGTAAAAAGGAGCAAAAACTGGCAATAAGTTCATTGATGACTGAAAGAGATATTTCATAAATTATTAGTGAAGCATGGATTTTTTGTATCTTTATCATATTCATTCAATTCAAAGTGTACCAAATATGTGTTGAATTTAAGAGAAAAAGGTATGATATCAATAAGAGATTGAAATATGATAAAAAGAGGAAAAAAGAAGACAATAAATATAACTGGAAGGTTTTGAGGAAAAAGTTAGTGTGCTATCATGATGTATCACTTCAGGTGAACCATGACAGCTACTTCCCAAACATCATGGCCACCACAGGCATCTGTACACTAGTTGGTAAAGGAAGCACTGCAGAATTTGTCTCAGAATTGCTGAGGTCATGGGTTTGACTCCGAGTCCCACCAGACACATCTTCCTTTCCACTTATTCAATAGGTTATGAGCCCAACTTAGCAAAATAGCTGCACCTTGAACTTGAAAAGGTTGGAAGCATAAGCTATCAACCCTGTATCAAGCATGGGGGATGTTGAAGTGTCAAACTAGGCACTAGTTGATACACATTTCTAACACATCCATGTGAAATCACTACAAAAAAACTTTCTCAACTGCCTGAAGTTGACATGCAGAAAGTCCAAGGAAGTTTGTGGTGTTACTCAAACCTTTCTATAAGAGTTATTCAACCAAGCTTTAATGCACACTCACTGTGCAAACTGCACAGTGACTGTGCCAAAAACTGCTTGGCAGGAACATGCTGCATGTCAACTGTAGGCAGTTGAGCAAGCTTTTTCTTCATTCAAAATTTCTAACAAATCCATGTGAGACTTCATAACAGCATTGAAGGCAAAAACATCACACAAGCTGTACATAACTAATGTAATTGTAGAAACTGTGAAAATGAAGATGTGTCTGGTGGGACTCAAACCCACAACCTCAGAAATGCTGAGACACATTCTAGAGTGCTGCATTAACCAACTAGTGTACAGATTCCTGTGTTTGCCATGGTGGTTGGGCAGTAATGGTCATGGTTCAACTGAGGTGATACATTGTGGTAGCACACTAACTTGTACCTCAACAGTACTCAACACAATCCAACACATTTGCAATGCATTCTTAGCTCAATGGTTAGAGAATCACTCATGAATTCTGAGTTTGTGGTTGTAAGTCCCACAGTACACACCATTCCTTTTCATTTTTGAATAAAAGAATCAATGGGGCTGTAGGAAAACATAGAAGAAACAAATGAAACAAGGAAGAGAAAATACCCTGACTGATAAATAACAAGTTAAGCAACTGCTGAAATTAAGAAAATGGGAGAAAATTTGGTGATTGAATGTGGATAAGGAGAAGACTGGAAGGGTAAATACCAATTATTGATTAGTTGGATTCTTTATTTGATCTTGAAATCAACTCTGGCTAGGCTCAATGCTTCTTTCTTGGTCTAATCTACCATGTTGTGATATTGTTCTGGGTCAAGAAGAGGAAAAATATTGAGGAGTTAGGGAAATTTTGGAAGAAGTCAGTGCCAAGCTATGGAGAAATTGAAAAAGGGGCTCAAACCTGAAAATAAGATATTAAGAACATTAAAACTGATGACCTAATGAGATATGGCCAATTCAGAAAAATGAGAAAACCTTTTTCAAAATTCCGTATTGAGTTAATTTTGAATTCTGGATCCAGTTTTCCCAAAACTTCCAGAAAAATCACTTGCTTGAGCTTAGAATAATTAATCATAGCTATAAACAACCAATTTGCTAAATAAAAAGTTATTAACCTTGAATTGATATCAAATCAGTTCCAAAAGTCAATGTGAAGTAGTTTGATTGCATCCCAGATCAACTAGGATGCAGTTAGCAGTCCATGTGGCATTAGAATCTTCCCAAATTAAGAAAATGCTGTTGAAAAATATCTTATTGAAAAAATCAAGAATTGGTTGGAGTTATCCTAGTTAGTCTAGGCTAAGCCCTATTAACTTAATTTTGGTTGAAATTTCAATATAAATTCAAAGAACTTTGACTTGAAGCACATCAATTAAATTAAACTCAGCCAATATTAATTTTTGAGGGCACAGAATACGATAATAAGATAATATAAATCAATTCAGGCTTGGTATAGTGCTAAATACATCAGAAGATTCTTAGAGGGAAAGGGAGGAATGATACCCAGGATCAAGTTGTTTTTAATTCTTCTGTGAGATTATTTCCCTATATATCCTATCATTTGCTTCATCTTGATGAATATTTATGGCCTGTTGGCGGCTCTGTTATTTTTTTTTGCTCTTCCCTAGTAATTTTTTGTAATTTCCTTAATGGAGTTGATCAACACTGGGAAAATTAACTGGTAATGTAAGTTTTTCTTTTTTCAGTTATCGGAGTTTCTCTACTTTTAAATCTGCGTATTTTGGCTTGCATCCTTTGTTAGTTGTGAGACATATTTATACAGGAATCTTTTCCTTTTCTTTTCATCAGACATGGAGTTCAACACAGGCTGTTGTTTCTTGAAGCAGTGGCAGTGCAGACACTCCATTTCTGCGGGTGACTCCACTCTGTCCCTGTTGACCATCATCCACCCTCACGTGGCCCTCTTCACCGCTTGACCGTCTCCATTCTTCCTTCCTTCCTCAAGAAAACCATTTCCTCTTACAAAACAAAGAACGGTCAACAGACACTCCCATCCAATACAAACAGTAGAACAGCCGGCCATCCACACCGATCAATCGAGCGACACTCGAGTCGGGGGGTTAACCCAAAAGAAACGCAAGAACCACTTAGCTACATACTTCTTCTTTCTTCCCTCAATCACTGGTCTATACAGGCAAAGGAAGAAAAGGAAATCCAGGAAGAAGATCGAATCTCACAGGAACGCCAGCCCACCATCCTCACACGTTCTCCCTTGAGAAGATCTGAAGCGAAAAAAAAAAAAAAACCCCCCCCCCCCCCCCCCCCAAAAAAAAAAACAACGTCATCACTGCAACTCTCCTCACCACCTCGCTCCCTTTGACATCATCCTTCATATAATTGGTAAGCCTTCGGCCTACTCCTCACTACTCATTTGAGGCTTCCCCATGGCACTTAAACTTTCGGCATTTTCTCATTACCCACTAACCTCTTCTTCGATCGCTCTCGAACTATCGTCACCGTCAAACCCACCCACACTGCCCCTCGTCTCTCACACTCATCCTGCTCCGTCCCGCCCTGAAAATGCTACGTCCATCATGCTAACCCGTTAATGATCGATCGGCCTCTCAACCTGGGGTACGTTTTTCGTTGCATGCTTCATCTCCACGATCGGTTAATTCATCGGCTCCCATCGCTTCGAAACAATCCCCGCAGCTTGTCAATTTGTTGTCACCAAAATCATTCTCTCGCTCTCACTCCAACCAGTCATCCATCTAACAATCAAAGTACCCCATCTCACATCTGGTTTTTGTTTTGCGTGTTGTCGACGTCCTCGCTCTCAACGGAACCATATCTTGTAGTCGCGATCGAAATTCATCTACGTGCGTAGTTTGGTTCGAACTGAAGTTTGGCTTAAAAAACCCGACCATCTTGGACCCTGTCCTTCGTCGCCTCCCCATACGATCAGCGTCTCGAATCCTGACTCGTTTGGTCCAGTCGACTCTCTTTTATTCCTTCCTTGATCACCCAGCGAAGAAGGGTTTTTTTTAGAAAAAAGAAATGGTCTGCTATTACCCTTTACTCAGTTTCCGATCCTTACCTCATTTACCCAAACTACACCTCAGCTATTCCTCACAAAGCAGGTACTAACTAATTGAGTTCTTTTCTTAACTCACAAAAATATTCCTGAAAAATTAGGATCCCCTCGAAGGTCCCTCAAATATTATTCCTGACTCAATGGCTTCGCCCCCTCTTGAGCTTGAGACGGTCTCGGTTGATGATCGTTCGCAATTTCCTCTCCCCAACTGCTAATATGGCATTGTAGGCTGACTGATATATGTTTGATCGATCATAGCCGAGGCCTTTGCAGCCAAGCATTTGTCTGACCTTGGAATTCCTGTAGAAGATTTCAAAAAGCACAGTTGGAGGATACCTAACTATCGCAAACTACCGAAGCGTGTAACAAGCGATACATTTACTGCCGGTGGTCATGAATGGTAGGTACCCAGTCCATCACTTCCATGTCTTTGGTCCCAGATGCATGCACCCACCCGGGTCCACTCAATCGACTGAGTTGAATACGTTGGATTCTAACCTCGAGCGCCTCTCCAAAAAGCTATACATCATCTCAACCATATTATTAGAAGCATCTTGACTCTTCGATAAATTCAGGCGCACTAACTATATGCCTCTTACTCCCATCTTTTCGCAGGAATATTCTTCTTTTTCCTCAAGGAAATTCCAATGGGCAAGCAAACGACATGGTTTCAATTTACCTCAACTATGGTGATCCCAAAAACAACCCGAAGGCTGGCACGTCTGCGCTCAATTTGCCTTAGCAATTTCTAACCCTCACGATGGAACGTGCTACATTCAATCTCGTAAGCATGTCTCGGACCTCAACGCTGCGTCCCTTCTAGCCTGCAGGTTTTCTAACATGTCTCGACGTCACTACCCAGAGGCGCAGCATCGATTTACCAATGATGAACAGGATTGGGGGTTCACTAGGTTTGTGGAGCTACGGAAGCTCTTCAGTCCAGCCGATGCACGCGTCAAGCCTATCATAGAAAATGATGAAACTATCATAACAGCCTACGTCCGAGTGCTGAAGGACGAAACAGGCGTACTATGGCACAACTTTGTCAAGTTTGTCCCGTCATTCTATCATTTATCATATTTCTTCTTTTTTATTTTTGCTGACCGAAGCTACCTTTTCACGCAACCTCCCCGTCTCACTTTTCGTGAATTTAAACAGCTATGATTCGAAAAAAGAGACAGGCTATGTGGGATTGAAAAACCAAGGAGCCACCTGCTACATGAACTCTCTCCTGCAGTCTCTTTTCCTGACCAATTATTTCCGCAAAGTAGGCCAGGCCCTCATCAAATCTCTACCCAATTGTTTCACTGATGTCGATTTCTTACCCTTTTGATTCTTGTCATGGTTCTCAGGCTGTTTACCAAATTCCAACCGAACACGACGGCCCCGACTCAGTGCCTTTGGCTCTCCAACGCGTCTTTTATCAATTGCAAACATCAGATCAGTCTGTTGGAACAACCGAGTTGACGAAATCTTTCGGATGGAAGTCGCTAGATGCCTTTCTGCAACATGACGTCCAGGAATTCTCCCGGGTGCTTCAGGATAAATTGGAAAGCAAAATGAAGGGCACTCCCGCAGACGGTGCAATCCAATATCTCTTTGCTGGAAAGTACAAAACATACCTCAAGTGCATCAACGTTGACTATGAGAGTAGCCGAGAAGAAACTTTCTTGGGTCTGTTGTCACTCTCACTTGAAATAATTTCTCACATTCCAATTGGGTTATGTGTGTCTAATGATTAACCAAAAATATCAACACTTTTTTGTTTTACAATACCCCCCCCCTCCTCCAGACGTTCAACTTGATATTAAAGACCTTCAGGGACGGCCATTCAAAACACTACAAGAATCACTCGAGGCTTACGTGACACCTGAGACAATGGATGGTGATAACAAGTATCACGCTGGCGATGATCATGGACTACAAGATGCTAGAAAAGGAACCATCTTCATGGAGTTCCCGCCTGTGCTGCATCTTCATCTCAAGCGGTTTGAGTATGATTTTCAGAGGGATATGCAGGTTAAGGTATGTGGAGCATGTTTTCCGCTTCTCATAATTTTGTTGATCCACTCATCCTCGAACCCTTATCAACTGGCCCCTCAGATCAACGATCGTCACGAATTTCCATTTGAACTTGATCTTGCACCTTACCTTGACGAGTCAGCGGACAAGTCAGCCAACTGGAACTACCGGCTGCATGGTGTTCTGGTCCACTCAGGAGACGTCCACGGGGGCATTACTTTGTCTTGATCAAACCGCACCCTGAGTCAAAATGGTATAAGTTTGACGACGATCGAGTGACCCCTGTGACAGATCGAGAGGTGTCGGAGGATAACTTCGGAGGCGAGCTAATCATCAATGGCGCCGCGGTCAATGGAGGGGGCAAGGGATTGGGAGGCAAAGGTGGTATGAAGCGCTTCACGAACGCCTACATGTTGGTGTACGTCAGGGAATCCGCGGCCGCGGAAATCCTAGCCCCTATTACCCAGGCGGACACTCCTACGCATCTCAGTAAGTTATTGGGGTCATTTTACGAATAAAGTCTTCATATACATGGTCCTGACGCCGTTGGTTTGAACTTGCTTTAGAATCTCGACTGGAAAGGGAGCAGAGAGAACATGACAAGAAAAAGAGGGAGAAAGAAGAGATGCACCTGTACCTTACCACTAAGGTATGTTCAACGACACACTTGAACAGCGCGCTAGATATTTGCTAGAAATTAATTATCTGGTTATCTATGATCCGATATTCTCTAGATCATCACCGACGAAACTTTCCGAGCACATCAAGGCTTTGATTTGGCGTTGTTCGATGACAGAACGATGCCCCCCTCCGACCTTCCGACGTTTCGAGTAGCCAAACAGCAACCTTTTCTGGATTTCAAATCTAAGCTTGCTCAAGACTTGGGTTACCAGCCCAACCAGATCCGCCTTTGGGTGTTGGTCAACCGGCAGAATAAAACAGTACGGCCAGACACTGTGGTGCCAGAACATGACCCTACACTAAGTAAGTCTTGGTGCATTGTTCGGCAGAGACCTCCTTGCCCCAATTAACCCTTTGGCTATTTGTTGTAGCGATGGAGGTTGTCCGTGACAAGATGGCATCAAAGGCTCAAGATCTGAAGCTTTATCTCGAAGTTCTCGATCCCGCACATGAAGCGCAGCCTGCTGAATCTAAGGAAGGGCAACTGATGATTTTCGTCAAGTACTTCGATGTATCCGATCAGACACTAGCCGGAATTGGTCACTTTTATGTTCATCGGACACAAAGAGTAGGGGAAGTGATCCCTCTGATTAATGCTCGCATGAACTTCCCCGAAAACACGCCTTTGAAGCTTTACGAGGTTCGTGTTTTGCTATTCAGTTTGATGACGCGCACTG
This sequence comes from Puccinia novopanici, assembly GCA_004348175.1. NCBI lineage: Eukaryota > Fungi > Basidiomycota > Pucciniomycetes > Pucciniales > Pucciniaceae > Puccinia > Puccinia novopanici. The sequence continues at coordinate 12,409 of SMGU01004161.1, forward strand.
GCGAAATCTATGTATCGCATCTAATTTCTCCTTTTTCTTACTTCTGTGACTTTGTTGTTTCGTCTGACAGGAAATCAAGCCAGGGATGATTGATCCAATGAAGCCCAAAGCTACTTTCCTACAAAGTGAAATACAGGATGGAGATATCATTTGCTTTCAAATCGAGCTTTCTGACAAAGAGTTAGTCCAATTTTTTGATTCTTAGTCATGATGATGGCTAATTTTAACGTTCCAACTACACTCTGTGTCCCTTCAAGACTTTCCGAGTTGGAAAAACAACGACTCTATCTTGATCCAGTGGCTTTTTATGATTTTTTCACAAATCGAGTTCTAGTCCAATTCAAACCTCGATATGATGATATGTCTACGACGATTGAGTTTGATCTGCTACTGAGCAAGAAGTTTACATATGATCAGATGGCCAGTCGGGTTGGAGAAAAGTTACAGCATGACCCTATGAAGCTCCGATTTACTAATAGTCACCAAGGCAACCCCAAGAACGTTATTCGTCGTGCAGCCGCACAGGGCACTGTGGCCGACATGATCCAATCGTCGTATAACAATGCACCCAGTAACGTCTTGTTTTATGAACTATTGGACATGAGCATTGTCGAGATTGAAACGAAGCGGAATGTCAAAGTAACATGGACTGGTGCTCACAACCGGGAAGAAGTAAGTTTAATTCTATTTTTGATGCTATCCTGCATTCCAAGGGTGTTGACCAGGTGACTTGTTCTAAATTTGTCTGCTCTAGGGACAGCATTCATTCTTGATGCCGAAGACTTCTTCAATGCACGATGTAGCCGATAAACTTTCAACATTAGTGAAATTTTCAGAAACCTCGACCCGAAAGATTAAGCTTTTCACTATTCATGACGGTCGGATCCAAAAACAATTTGCGGGAGGGGAAATTCTGAGAGATGTGACCGATGTTGAGGATATCTATGCCGAAGAGGTACATCAAGATGAATTGACACATTGCGATGAGAAGGACGGCAAGATTATAGATGTGTACCATTTCCAAAAAGAACTCACCAGGAATCATGGGATCCCGTTCAAGTTTTTGATTAAACCGGTAAGCTAAAGAACAACTACCAACTCTGCTCCTCAGCTGGCTAACGATTAGTTTTGGAACAGGGAGAAGTGTTTACGGAGACCAAGGAACGACTGAGATTGAGGTTAGGCCTATCTGAAAAAGAAATCAGCAAGATGAAGTTCTCGATCGCTCAGTTCAATACATACACCAAACCGTCATACATTCTCGACACTGATGTGATTTTTGACCATAAATGGATGAAGGGTGATCTGCTAGGGATCGATCATTTGGATAAGTCTAGGAAAACCACCGGCATAGAGAAGGCTGTTTACATCAAATAAACTGTTTTTATAATATTTGTGTATTTCCTTTTTTTTTGCCTGCCTTGTCTTCTTCCTCTTTTTTTCTCTCTCTCTTGCCTTCATTCCTCCCTTCTCTTCTGTGTCTCATTTTCTCATGTCTGCCTTGATCATCAATTTTACTTTGTTGCACTTTCTTCCAGAAAACCAAAGATAACAACGCAGTAGAGAAAGAGATATATCTATATATAAGTAAAACATAAAGAAAAGTCTAGTACATAATATTAACTTATATGTAGTCGGGAAAAAAAATACCGCATCCAACTCTAGGCGGCCAGAATTGTTGTGTAATTGGAGAGATTTTTATTTTATTTTTTCAAATTGTTTTCTTTTCTTTCTTTAACTGTAATAGAGAAAATGGCAAATCTTAATTTGGGCACATGTGTGCAAGTTTGGCAATGGCATGTCTGTGTTCTCAATTGCGTTGTCTTTGTTTTTTTAATCCATTTTGACATAGTTCTTGGGATAACCTGTGCAAGCGGAGCACAAAGGCAGGCAACATTGGGGTTTTCACACCTTGGCTGTGGCTCAGCTTCAAACCATAGCTGCTTCATCAAAAGCATGCAACATTCAACCAACCATCTAACTTTTACATGCAACATCTGAGCCAAAGTAAGCTCAGCATCTTCAAACCATAAGCACATGTGCATTCAAAGGTCACCTTTCACAAAGCAAGAGTTTTTGAGGATTGACCAATAAGCCTTTCTTGGTATAATCTCTTGACTTTTCTGGATACAACTGTTACATGTCAAACTAGTGTGGTAAGCCAATCTTTGACAGGACCTCATAACCTAACATGCCCCACACATAGCAATTATCTCCAGGACCCCTCAACTATCACAAAAAACATTACACAAGGTTACACAAGCAAAAAAATACCCAGTAGTTTCACATAAAGCCCTCAGCATATACACCCACAAGCCTGACACCCCTTTATTTCTTCTTTTTTTTTTTTTTTCTCTTGAAGGCATTATGCCCCTTGTTCCATTCCCATATGCAACCACACTTTGGCCTTTTTACCTTTCTCCAGATTTTTCCTTCACTATTTGATGTGTTCCCAACCACAACTTGCCCCCACTCCCTCTCATAATTTTGCCTATCAATACTGCTGTGTTTTCCCCTGAATATTATTACCCATCTGCCCATTAAGAATCATAATAGTATGGCTCAGCACTGGTTATAGCTTCATTTATGGTATTAAAATTTCAGAAATGAAATCATCAAGGCCATTCACTTTTTTTTTTTTTTCATAGGGAACTTTCACAATACATGAAACTCTATTGAAAATCCCTGCCAAAATTCTGAACCATGTTGTTATGTTTGACATTTTATGATATGTCCCAATTTTGAATACCATAATTGGAAGCTATTATAGGTACACATTTTGCATACCTCCTTTGCACCAAGATCCAGTCTGGGCTTACACCATCTCTTCAATCTCTGAATATCTATATCAGCTCACTAAGAATCATAGTACTATTTCTTACCATTGGTCATAGCTTCATTGTCAGCCTTAGAGACAGTAAGACTGTCCAAAGACTTCAATTGTAAATAGAATATTACAATTCACCATTTTTCTCTTTGTAGAGTTTTTAGAATAGAAAAAAATTATCATCATGATATTCTCCTTATTTTTCTACCCATGTACAATACATGAGGTGTAGTGTGATTGTGTTGTATGCCTGATATTTTCAAGGTTGATGAGCAGTGATTTCTAAGTTTGATCACCAAATGAAATAATATTAAATTTGATAGCTCCCCTGGTTCTAAACAGAACTCAGTGAAAATTTTCAACCTCAGGCCAGAACCAACCAGAACCACATCAGATCTGTTATGAGCTGTTTAAACATCATTGTTGTACTTGGACCCCGTGGTGTTATATGCCAGGGGTTTCCACTGCTGAACTTAAGTCACAGGCACACCACCATGGTTGAACCTTCTTCATCTTGCAATCTACATAGTTAGCAGATCACCACTAGAAGAACCGCACAGACTCAGACTTGTCTCTCTCTTGCTCTCAGAACTGGCCTTAACAACATCACCCAGGATAAGCAGACCCCTCACTCATAGGATGTTTTCCCACTCACCAGTTCATCACATCCTACCATTAAGTCATCTGCCTAGTCATCTTTTCTCTCTGTGCACTTCTGTCCTCAGGATTGGTTCTCTGAACAACTCAACTACTACTCACCTGTTTTCTCTCCTTCTGTAATTTAACTCTCTCCTGTTTTTCTGTGTTTTTTCTTCATTAAACAAACCACATAGGTTTCCTCTTAAATATCCTTGGCCTTTTGCCTAAAAAATCAGGAATTGGTCTTCAAGAAGAGCTCTGCTCTGACCAAGACCCTCTGTTGATTATATCCACAGGAGGCTTTCACTCCAGCTAGCTCCTCCTCTTCTGAGTTGAGTCTCCTCTTTCTGAGTTGATCTACAGAGCAGCTCCTCATCTTTTGAGTAGAGTATCATATCCTAAGAGAGTTTTCTTTAGCCCTGTTCAGTTCAGTTTTTTCTTCTTAGAAATAAAAAACTCTACAACCAATTATTGTGTCCTGTTTCCACTTTAGAGGGACAGGCTCACATTCATTGGAAGCTATTATAGTTACATATTTTACATACCCTTTTTACAACAGTATCCAGTCTGTGTTTACACCATCTCTTTAATATTGAAATATCTATATCAGCCCACTAGGAAGCATATTAGTATTATATTTGCATATTCTACATACCTTGTTTACACAAGTATTCAGTCTGTGTTGACACCATCCCCTGGAATCTCTGGAAATTTATATGAGCCACACCTTATTCTTTAAGAATCCATACTCCTGCTTCTTATTTCTATTCTCTCCAAAGATTACCCAGAGAAGCAGCCCTTCAATCACTCATCATTCTCAAGCTCTATTTGCCATAATAGTAATTCCACACTGGGTGATCAGAAAGCTTTGCAGTTACCCCTTCCATGTGCCAATGATTTGACTGGCCATCTGCTTACCTCTTATGGCATGATACAGATTTATGACATCATCTTTGAAAGTCTACTTTGGCCATAAATCATCTGTCAATGAATCCAACAGATATCAAGTGGAACATTCCCCAGTTCCTGGCATGTGAAAGCACAATTCCTGTAAACCACATAGGTAATATCACCATACCTTATATTCCCCAAATATTTCCATTCCTCAAAACTCCTTGAATAAATTCTGTATAGCTTTATTCTTCTGAATAAAAAGGAAATAACACTTTAATTTTCATTTCTCAAGGACTAGTATTCATCAGAGCTACCAGTGCAAAAAAAAACTCAGTCAACTGCCTGCAGTTGACATGCAGCATTCTCCAGCCAAGCTGACATCCAAACTCCACCTGTCTGCATATGTAGATTTTTAGGAAAGTCATTGTGCAGAATGCACAGTGACTGTGCATCAAAGCTTGTTTGAACCACTCTTGGAGAAAGGTTCAAGTAACACCAAAACCTTCCTTGAACTTTCTGCACGTAAACTTCAGGTAGTTGAGCTCTTTTTCTTTTACAGTGTACTCTAATCAATTATGTCTAGTTTTTGTTGGAATTTTGGTTTTTCGCTCTCTGATCTCATCTCTGTCTTTTCTCCCTCAGTTGTCACTCATTACATTTGTCAGACCCCCTCTTCATTCCAAACCCTGAGAGTCCCTTCCTCAACCACAACTCGGCACATGCATTTAGATTATTTAAGTCATGTCCTTGAGTGAGAATAAAACCATCGGTCCTGACAATACTGGTCCTAGAGGTGGCACTTGAGCCCCATCTCTAGTCTCTTTGTGAAGGCACTTGAGCCCTTCAACTGAGAATTATAGTCCTTTTTCTGCTATAAGCAGAACTTTATTTTATACTACTCCTGGTCAACCGCCAAAATTCTTCAGTTTTTTACCTGGAGGAATAGGAAATTTTGATAGTTTTTTGCTACAAGTGGCTTACTGAGATTATTTAAATTTACAGCAGTTTCTTTCAAGATATTTCCCCTTGAAGATTAGCCTGGTTCAAATTAGATAAATTTAACCCTTCTGAAATTATATGTCAGCAAGCTCTCCCAGCCAAATTGGCTGGTGCAAGGGGATAAAACTTAATCAGACCTTGCTGACAATGGCCCTATGTGGATGGGGCTATTATATATCAGGGTAATAACCTGTATATATGTGCCATCAGGTCACAAACTCAAAACTCAGGTAATTTATGGGAAACCTTTCCTGGTAAGATTCAATTTGTGATTAGATGAAACCTGAGTTGGTGGATAAATCTGAATTTTAAGCTGATAAATTTTATGTACCATTCATATAATTTCATTTTGAATAGGAGATTCTGCAAAAGTCATTCTGACAGTAATTCTGTGTAATTTTGAAATTCACTTTTCACAAGAACCACACTGTGAAAAGAACACAAATGTGGTTAAAAGCCACAAAGATAAGAATCATTACATCTTGTAATACTTGACTTCAATAAATTCTGGCTGGCCACATTCAGGATGCTCCAGTACAGCTTATGTGTCAAATCTAAGTTACTGCATGACAAAAAAGTTTGGCACAGTCACTGTGCATGATTCAAAGGACTGTGGATGATACAAAGGAGTGTGAATGATCAGAAAGGCAGTGCATGATGAAAAGGAATGTGCATGATGCAGAGAAAATGTGCATTGAAGCTTGAATGAAATATGTAAAGCTTGTGTAAAAGATTAATCAGAGTACATCTAAGATTGAAATTACAGAATTGAAGACTTCCTGTTGGTCCAGATTGCTTAATTTAGACTGGCTAAACCTAAATTCTAAACTTTGTTTGGTTCTGGGAACTCATCTGTCATCATTCTTCATCACCAAACAAAGTTTGGAATTTAGAATTAGCCTGTCCAAATTAAGCTTTCTGGGTGAAGGGAAGTCTTCCAATGTCCACTGCTGGCAGTTGATTCAGTATTTCCTGTAGTGAAGCAAATTCTAAGCCATAGTACTTGCATGGGTTAAAATTTTGAGGGGAGTCAACTGTGGAAATTTTTCCTCATAGATAAATCAGGCAGCTGCATCTACATGATTTTAGTTCCTTCAATTGTTTTTTTGTTTTCTTTCTCTTGTTTCCTCACTTATTTCTCTAGAATCTCCATCTCTCTTCTCCTCACCTATTTGAAATCCCATCCAATTATTCCTTGTCTTCTTTCCCTTCCCCAAAATTTATCCTGGAATTCACCTTGTCTTCCATAAGATTTACTCAAAGGAACTGGGAAAGTGTTTATCAAATTTTGTATTCAAAAGTTCATTAAATAATTGCTGAAAATGCCAGAAATTCAGCAACAGATATGAACAGTTGTCTACAGCTGAAAATGAAAAAGTATACACAGAGAAATAAGAAGTGACGATGACTATGAGGAAGTCAGGAAGCGTTCAATCAAAAAATTAATCCTTGGTCAGTTATCAATTAATTGATTACTTGAACTCCTCTCATTTATTGGAAAGATTCAAGATTAATTTCCGGATATAATCTGAACGCGAGAAGGCTATTGATTTCCCGGTTTATTCCTCTTCGGGCCGCTACCACGCACTTTTCTCTGGGATACATTTGTTGTACAGTCTTTTTTCGTGTTTGGCAGTTTGTTCCGGGGAGTTCCCTTGTTTGTCGGCTGTTGTCATTGGGATTAGGCAGTTTTCGTTTGATGAGTTAGTTCTCTCTCCAGATGGTCAGGTAAATGGGACATTTCACTCACTTTGGTACAGCAAAGTGGAATCTTGATTACTCTATCGGCACATCCAAAGGCGTTATCAAAATTTGGGTTCCCGGGGAAACTAGCTGTATGCGAGAGATCAAATTCAGCTTAAAAGGAAGCACAAACATTTCTCCAGGTTGAAGCCAAACTTACCCGCTGCTCCAACGGCAGAAGTACAGGCGCCGAACTTGAATTTGTTCTGTTTAGGATCGTCTGGAGGGCAGCTCGCGCCGAAAACACTGGAAGAGAAACCTAGGATACCTATGAGTAGGCAAGCCTTCGCGGCGAGATAAATGCCGGAGTTCATAATGATGCTAATAAACGGTTTGTGAGCAGCTGAAAGTAATGCTAATCAAACTCGTATAAATTATGAACAGTATTAGAGGTGAAGATTTCGTTGATTGATATCTGAGGATTTATGAAGAGTGGGCCCGGGAAAACCTAGGATCGAGCGGGCGTTTTATAGACAGGAATTACCTTTTCACGGTCTCACTCCAGCAAAAAGGATATATGAACAGTCACTGAGCGGGCAGCAGAACCTCGTTGCTCAGTTACTCGACCCGGTTGCATGGAAAAGGCTTTCTTATCCCCGGCCACATAGTTTGCTTGATGCTGCTTCGTAAGACTGCGTTTTCTATCAGTCGGCTTTGCCGACCGTCTGCGGTGCGTATCTCAGCTTTGACTCGAGTCGGTCTGCATCTGGCTTTGCGATAGATGTAGTCGGAATTGGTGCCCGGGTCGGTGGGTATATCAACATTTCGCCGAATTTATGTAGTTGGCATGGCCACTTGAGTGGAATGTGAAGGTAACCAAAAAAGTGTTCGCTACTCTGGAAACACAATTAACCTATCTTTTGGGCCTGCCAGAGCCCTGCAGGGGGCCAACAGTCTCGTTGGGGACTGCATCAATGATCACACAGAAGTACAAATGTGAACAAAAAATAAAATAAAAAATAGACTCGTCAGGGTGATTTACATAACAAGGAGGCGAACACCGGTATTCGGCTTCCACCTTAACCAGTGCTGTCAGCCTCCTTGATGCCAGGAGCAGGATTCCTCTAGCTACACCACGGCCGCACTTTGAGTTGAGGAAAACCGTTGCTACACGTTTGCCGGTTGGTGACCGGTTTTTCCAACCAGTTTCGTCGTTTCATTATGGTTAATGAAGCCATCTCCAAACGTTTCCTGGTTAGCAACCGGTTTTTCAAACCAATTATGATTTGTAACGGTCATCTCTTATGAGAACGTTTCAAATGACGTTGTACAGTATTCACACAGAAATGCCATTGAATCACATGTAGTTCATGTTCTTAGGGTCCGTTTGGCAGTCCGGAACGTCATATATTGTCAGTGCCGATCGTCAAAACTGAAAAGAGTTTTGGATCTGCCAAATCGGTTTATGACGGAGCTTGCTGATTCTTATGATCGTTTATTTTGCCTCAGACCAATATTTCATTTTTGGCTGGGAAACATAAGCGACCGTCATAATCCTCTATAAATTAGTGGTTATGACCGGTCTTGCCAAACACACTTATGAAGACTCGTCATAACCCGACCCCCCCAACATATTTTCCTGTGAAAATATATGACGTTTGAGGTCGGCCAAACGCACCCTTAGTGCTTGAGAGGAACTGCCGTAATGTCTGTAATGCTAAACCAGACTATCAGAGCAAGTTCTACTTCTTTCCCTTTGCTAGTATTACTCATAAATGCTACTTTTTTCTTTCTCCTTCCAAGCTTTGCTGTTTCCTACGGAATGTGTTCTTTTGTCTTCTGGTTCTTTCAATCTACTTACATAAGCCAATGATTGTCAGTTAATAGAATCACTTTTACTGGAGGACTTCCCGTCGGTCTGGAATGCTTAATTTAGACAGGCTAAATCTAAATTCCAAACTTTGTTTGGTGGTGGGAACCTGACTCTTGTCAATTTTCATCACCAAACAAAGTTTGGAATTTAGAAATAGAAGTTCCAGATTAAGCAATCTGGGCGACGGGAAGTCCTCCACTCTTTGGTTATATCTAAATTAAACATCTGACTTACGGTTTGATGTCTTGCTGATTGTCCTTGATACCAGTTGGTTTGGGATGATTAAGCTCTACATTTGCCAGGCTGAAGGTCTCAACTTCTCTATCTGTCAACACAAGTGTGTTAGTCTTGTATGGTCTACTGAGCTGAACAATAGGGTTAGGTTTGCTTACCTAACCTATCTGCAAGCCTTGGAATCACCTGGTTGGGTCGATCTACATCTGCATTCTGTCTGGGAACCTTCCAGTTTGGTCAGTCTAGCACTGCAATCACACAGTTTTCAGGTGGATTCTTAAATAGGCTTGTATTAGAATTCAAAGACAAAACTCTTCATCAGCTTTGATTGTTTATTTTAATATTTTTTCTCTAGCTGTTTTTCTTTATCATGATTAATGAATACAGGCAATTATTCCAATAAAAGTAGAGAGAGACCAATTCTAAGTTCTCTACCATGTCCTCCTTATTCCTTCCTTGTCATAATCTGTACACTGTTGCTACATTGCAGGTGTTTTGGAAGGTTGTCAGGTGGATTCTTAAATAGGCTTTTATTAAAATTCAAAAACAAAACTCCTCATCAGGTGTGTTGATTATTCAAAAATTTCAAAAATTAAACTAATCCCATTCTTCCTTCCAAACCTCAAAACCCTTTTTCATCCCATGAAATACCTCAGTTGTTTCAAAATGATTTATTCTCATTCCTGCCATCATCTGATGCTCCCCAAGTGCATGGAATGATGCACTGTTGAGGGTGTACTTGACTTGATCTGCAGAACTCATTGTGCCATACTGTTTGATTGGCAGAGAAGAACCACTGAAACAACAAGATCCAAACACCACTGATTTTGTAAAATCCCAGACATCCCCTCAATCAACCAATGGCTCCAAAACCTCTCAACAAACACCTTTCACTGAAAAAAACTTACTCAACTGCCTGCAGTCGACATGCAGAAAGTCTAAGGCAGCCTGTGGTGTGACTCCAACCAATCTCCAAGAATGATATTTCAACCAAGCTTTGATGCACAGTTACTGTACACACTGCACAGTGACTGTGCCAAAAACTCTACATATGCAAACAGGTTGAGTTTGAATTGCAGCTTGGCTGGAGAATGCTGCATGTTAACTGTAGACAGTTGAGCAAGTTTTTTTTTTTTCCACAGTGTTTGGAGGTAGAAAAGTTATATTTTCCAACCAAAAATGAAGACCAATACCAATCCAACAAAAAAGATGAATCCAATGAGCTTGAAAAACAATGCAATATTGGGAATATCAATGGAGTAATCTTGGACTCTCCACCTCCATTAAACCCCTCCTTTGATAAAAGTATCTCTCAACCCACAGATCAATTTCAGTTAGCCTCCACAATGCCTAACCTTATCCCAAAAATAATACCTTCAATCACTCAATGCTTCAAGAATTGTTCAAATTGGATCCAGAAAAGAATTCCTTGGCCATCAAGGTAGTTTAGGTACAAAGTTATTTGCTGATGGTCTCTACATACTGACATTGTTTTGGCCATGCATATAAATGTCTCAGGCTGAACAGGAGGCTGAAATTGTTTATGCCATTGTTTCCCTACAATCAAAACCAACTGGGAAATCCAATATTTACCTGGACATTCAACCAATTGCACAAATCCCATCCGTATCTTTTACTGCACCTGCAGTCTAGCCTTGTCTTGCAGACCTGTCTATTTTTGTTTGCAGAAACATATTCAAGGTGAGTTTATTTATTGCTCTTTTTTTATCTGAATAGTTATGCCTTTTTTGCCTATAACTGATTGATCTATTCCATTACTAGATTCATCTTCACAGCTTTATCTGACAGAATATAATGGAAGTGAGTCTGAAAGTTATTACCTGTAATTTGAGCCCAAATCCAGCTTTTTGATTGATTATTCACTAATTTGAATGGTCACTGTGAGTAAGGCACTATTACTTGTAATTTTTCATTGGCCACTTAATATTTTATTCTTTCTGTAGCAATGAGTGTCCCAGCTCACTCAAATCAATAAGACCAGCTAGATCCAACCTGGATTTTCTTAAAAAAACTCACAGACAGTCAAGTTGGTTCAGCAAATTCAATGTCTGTGGAAATGCAGGAAATCAGAAAATTAATTAAATTTGGGTAGCAGGGAGGAACTTGGGGGGGAGTGAAGCTTTGGTTGGGAGAGCGGGGCTGTTGTATATTATCTGCCTATCTACATAGAGAGAGCTCAGATTTCAAGAGTCAAGAAAGCCTCAAATAAATCAAGTCAGAATATTCAGAATCTATTTCTGGGTTGAAAACAGAAAAGGGAAGTGAAAGGGAGTATTTATTAACAGAGTGAAGGGGTATACTGACAGTGTTGTCCAATTTTTTTCACACTGAAAACAAAGAGTACTTGATACAAAAAAAGGAAAACTCTCAGTTCATCAGCAAAACAGTTTTCTTTCCACCACACCATAAATGAGGTGGTATAGAAATGGGATGCCAACCGTTTTCCAATTATTTTTGATTTGTCCTTAGTCTCCTCTTCAAAGAAACTGGTGGTGATAGTGGTGCTAATTTGAAAAAGGCCAGTCAGGTAATTTCCATGTTGGGCTTCTGATGTGTAATGATGTTGATTTCCTGATGCACAAACAGAAAAAATGATGGCCTCATTGGGTAATGTTCACCCATCACCTCACTTCACATAGAACAATGTCTTGCCACATATTTTGCCCTTCTTTATTTATTTTATTTTATTTTATTTCAAAACATCTACCAGTGTGCAGAGTAGCTCCATAATTGAGGTAAAACTGCTAGCAGGTCACTTTTTTGTCCATCAACCATGCCTGAATGTGAGTTGTTCAGAAGTGCTAATTTATGAACTTGTTAAGGGGCATTTGATGAGAGTTGATTTTATTGCATATCTGTAGTAAATGAGTGTGCTCTGGGATTGATGAGGGTGTTGGTCATGGTGGCTCCATTTTGAAGACTGACAAGATTGATGGTACCACAACGTATTGACCTTGGTGATGAGGGTGAGAAAACTAACTCAAACCTGCATGAAATGATCAACTAACATCTTCTGAGATTTCCACCCTGTAGGTCCTGGATCTACAAAGTGGCATGCTTGTGAATCCACAATTTTGAGATTTGTCAAAATCCTCAAAATTTTCAAACTTCAATAATTCCTACAGTATTAATGGTGAGATTTTAAGGAATGAAACCGGCACCAAATTGAAGGGAGATATCTTCTCTTTATTTTGGCTCTGGGGAAGGTCCGGGGTGCGTTTAATGGAGGAGTTACATGATCAGGTAAGATTTTCTTTCCTGAAAAATAAATATGGAGGAGTTATAAGAGGTCAGATTTTCTTTCCTGCAAAAAAATTTCCGGTCCCTGGGGGAAAACGGACCTCTTGCGCAAGTCCTTCCTGCGGGAGGGCGGCTTCGCCGCTGCCAGTGTTACACAGGCCACCAGCTTCCACCAGAGGGGGCTTGTGTTAAGTTAGAGTATGTTTGAACAAAGGCTAGGTAAGATTACGTGTACCGAATGTATATAGGAGGAATACGGGAAATTAGGGAGTTGGGAGCATTGGCTTTTTCGAAGCAACGGATTTTTTTCTTTTGATTACCAGGAAAGACACCTGAATGATGGAAAGAAAAAATGGCTATGGTAAGCTGCCATTCCCGACTGCCTGGGCCTTTTGCTCTTTCATCCCCATGCGTCCTGGTTGAGGAGCTATGTCGACCGGAGCCATGGAGCTGCCTCAAATGCAGCTCAAGTTACAAGCTCTCAGGCCAAAATGTGCACTTTACTTGCAAGCTCACGAAGGAGGGGCTGGTGATAAGCTAGTCTCTTATACCGGGGTGGCCAGCGGAACCGAAGGCATCAGCGTCTTAGTGGATGTTCAGGGTTGGATGGCCGCCTTACCCGTCAAATGCCGAGCAGTGTGAGAACGGCGATCTAGATGCTCCAAGCTATGAGCTTGTGCTTTCACTCTCGTGGTATGGCAGAGTACTCCACCGGAATATATTACTCTGGGTTTTTCAGAATTGGATTGATGAACAACACTGCCTCCGACTGGCAGTGGGAGGATGACCAAGAACCAGGATGGTTTCTGCCGGCTGATTGATGGACTTGACTGGTACGATTGCCACTGGACCGGCGAATTATGAGCCAGATACCTTAGCAGTACTCCTCATCAGCTGACACCCGCCCTCTCAACCCAACCGGGCCCAGCCATGGACTGGCTGTCTTGATCGGTCATGCTCATATACCTCAGTGCTCCCGGCTCGTTTGCTAGCTGCTCGTCCTGGTTGCATCTCCAGCTGGGATAGCACTTTAAAGAGTCTCCTTGGCTGGTATCCCCCAGTTCCTACCATCCTGTCCCTGTTCCCTTCCCATATTATATACTAAAAAAACTAACTGTTTCCTCCCTCCAACACCCCAACTGTCTGCCATGTCCTCCTTCCCTATCCATCCCAGCCCTAGTCCTGTCCCACTGCTCAACCATCCAGCTCCTACGCCACCACCACCACCACAAGAGTAGCGTAAGTCTTTCTTCAGAGTCTGCGCCACACTCATCTCTGTGTCTCATTCTCTCTCTCACTCTTCACCAGCAACCATCTCGAAATCGCCGCCAGTCTTTGGGCCATTTCCAATATGCAGACCTCTCTGCCCTCTATCCTTCCGTGCCCCTCCTCCCCACTCGTATCAAAGGTCCTCTATCTCTCACATCCCAGACAATGACTCCTTCCCCGCCCTTGACTTCCCCTCAAATGTGCCCAGTATCTGGGGCTACCAAACCTTACTGGGATTCACACCAGGATCACTAAATCAGTACAATCCCTACTCTATCTCAAGTACCAACCTCGACCAACTCCAGTCCTCCTGCTCTCCCTCCCAATCCACCATTCCCTATAATAAGGGCATTACTTCCCTCCCCTCCCAGCAATCCTCCTCCTACTATTTCCGATAAGTCAACTCAGCCTACTCCGTATTATCATGTGCCGAGTTCAAGCCTTGTTAGCCTGTCCCCCACTTGACGGTCACCGACCAAAGCAATCGCAACTCTCCAGTGTTCAAGATGTTCAAGTGCATGCTTGACCCAACTGTGAAATGGAATTCACCCGCGCAGAACACCTTGCTAGGCATGAAAGGTTAGTCATTCTTATGCCCCTATCATGTGCCTGCCCGACCACTTACCAGACTATCGTGTCTCTCTCTCTCTAGGAAACACACGAAAGAAAAGCCTTTCAAATGTCACTGTACGAAAGCATTTAGTCGCCTGGATAATTGGAGGTTTGCCTGCATTGATGAGATTCATTATCATTACCCCTTTCAGAGAGGCTGACTTTGTCCAACTTTCCCCCCTTCAGGCAACACAAGGTCTCGGTTCACAAGGAAGACGTGGAACAAAACGCCCTGACTGAAGAGCGGCTTGTCCAAGTGCACAAAAGTATGCAGCGCCAAAACAACATTCGCAAGGCCGCCACGTTGGCTGCACAAAAACAGGATCGCTTGGAAAGGTGTACCTCGATGACCGAGTCCTCTGAATCAGCTCATTCGCCAGCCCCGACACGTTCCTCTGGCACTGGCTCTCGATGTCAGCCGCAGCAGAGCCCTTTTCTCGCCAAAACTCCTGACAAGGCCATGTGGAGCCAATCCCTCACTACCCCTTTCAACAAACCCTCAGACCTGGTTTCGAATACTTCAATTCTCCCAGAGAATATGAGAGGCCCTTTCAATCCGTCTCCAGAGATGCCGGAGATAACTTGCTCCATTCCCTCTGAATCTCCCTCCGATCTCGGCACACCTTTTAATAACGCGGTCCATTGCGACGCGCACACCAATCAAAGTGATGAGTATCACCAGCTACTCAACCAGTACCCATCACGCTTGATCAATTACAGTCAAAGCTCGAGAGCCCCCTTTCTTCTCTCTGGCCAACCTTCCAATCCTCTATGCCACTCACTCCAACCCACCTCAACTCACCATCCGCTGGAAGAGCTAATGCCACTAATGAGATGATTATTCCGATGCAAAGGGCGACCCATTCTAAGAAGCAAGGCGCCGGACTTCTCTTCAACATGAATGATGGAGTCTTCTCATCGCACCACTCACAAATGCTCTCGTCCTTGACCCGCGAGCAAGCTACGATCCTCTCGACCCGCAAGGCTGGTGGCGGAAGCGCTGGGCAGCACGTGGAAAACCAACGGGGGTATTCGGGCCATCTTGTCGTTGCACACAACAGCCCCACTCCGGGTCTTCCCCTCACGCAAACGCGTTCTGACAGCCGATCAGCCTTTCGAGCTCGACTCCAGCCTCTATGCTAGCGAGCAAAACTCGGTCAAGAAGATGCGGATATGACCATCTTGCGCTGCTTCCCAATTTCCCTGATTTGATCGCGTCAAGACGCTTTTCATCCGTAGTTTTAGTACAATCTGCCAAAACTCAGTTCAGAAGATGAGGATGTGCCTACATCATGCTGCTGTATGATTCCCGTTCCCCGATTTGAATCGCGAAAAGGTTTCGTTTGTAGTTGTAGTAGGAATCTGGAAAGTTTTTGTTTATTGGCGCCCATTCGGCATCTTGTCTTCTCTTCTTTTTTCTTTTCATTCATGTCTTTCCCTTGCGTCAAAAAACCAGCAGTTTCTCTCTCGTGCAATTAAAACTCAAGAACATTGTTTCCCTTATTTTAACCTCGCTTTCTTTTCTCTGTTAGAGATAAGCCAGACCGATGGAAGAGCGGAGCGCCAGCCCTGAATGTCAGCCAGCAAGGTCACATGCCCGCACGAGGCGCTCAATCCGATTGGTTGTCAGTGCAAGCTGATAGGAGGAGTGATGCGCGTTCCCATCTGCATGGTCCTCCAGTTGAGAAAACCCAAGATGCAGCAGCTCTTTGACTCTCTCTTTGGCTGTGATGCGCATGAGGGTATGCCTGCATTGCTTTGCCCTACTGACGGTCGACCCGGGGTCCCGCACGGGTCAACGAGACGTCGGTGGAGTGCGCTCTGGATCCCGTGGCCCACCGGCCGGCAGCATAAGTCCCCGAGCGACAGGCCAGGGGTGCTCTATTGGGGATCGCAGTGTCGCCATCAGATGTCCTCATTGAAGAGTCTTTGTGCAAGAGCTAGCAAATCGGCCACCATGTCGCCCCGCGCTCCTCATCTCGGCTTCACACCACTCTCCAATGTGCCCCATTCTCCCCTTGTCTTGTGTGCCACCACAACAAGACAACACTGAACACGTCCCTCCTCCGCGTAACATGACTCCATTGGATCCATCTCAACCACCAAGAAAAAATAAAATAACCCAAGAAGGGATCAACACGTGTGCCGAGCACTCGAAGGAAGAGCCTACGTAAATTGCTACAAAACAAAACCAAGAAAAACCCCTCACAAATAAATAATTAATCAGATAAAACAAATCAAAAAAACTGTTGATTGGAGAAGCATGAATTGTCGATGTTCTTGGAACTCTCTAGTGTGAGGGGTTAGAGAAAGCGCGTTCTTGCAACTAGTTTCTTGTTGAAATACGTGGCCGCTTGTTGGTCCTCCCCGTGTGTTCCGGGGTAGGAGGAGTCCAGATGGCGGCAGGAAGGGCGTTTTGGATGGTGGGGATTTGTTTCTGTTGATGAGAATCAAGGGGGAATGATGCCTTCGACGAAGCGGGACTCCCATTGCGCATCCAGGGCGAGAAAGCCGACGCACCAAATCCAGCCCAGAGGAATGGTAGCAAGATGCCAGAGAGCATGGGCGTCCAAGCTCATGTTCCATACGGGTGGGAAGTCGAGGAGCTCCAAGGATCCGGCGCCGATCAGGAAGACAAGCGGGATGATCGGCTTGGACACATATGGCGGCGTGATCCCCGTCTCGGTGATCGCTGGAATCGACTCGTATAGCAGCGAAACCCAGCCGGATGAGAAGAAGCCCTCCGAGCGAGTTGGGGAAGCTGCGGGCGAATCCGAGCGCTCAGACCCATGTGACGATGTGTCAGACGGAGGGGGAGAGGTGTCTGGCTTGGCGATTTCTTTCACAGGTCGATGAGAGTGTGAGGCTGTCCAGCTCAACCAAAGCAGGATGGTCAAGACACCAACAAGCACATTGACGGCCATGTTGTACTTGTAGTTAAAGCGTTCGCCGAAGCTGAGGAAGGCGATGTGAACTAAGAACATGGCACTCATGATCAACTTGAGCTGACTCCCCAGGTGCAAGCGTTGGTCGAGTGGGATATAATGTCGGGCGCGTGTCGGGTACAATCTGAAAATCCTCAGGCTAGATACATAGAGTCCGTAGAGGGCATATGCCGCGGCGCTAAAGTAGTCCAAGCGTTCGGTCCATGGCTTGTCTCGACAGTGGAAGAGGATGCTCCAGATCCACGCATTCATCCCGACGAGCGCGACGCCGAGATAATGGTTCCGTAAGGGCCAGTCGATGGGGATGAGTCGTTTCATGGCGCGGTGGGAGAGGGCGTATACCAGAAAGTTGAGAAGACTGAAGAGGGCTGAGAGAGGTTCCTGGATGCCATACCAGCGCTTGAAGGGCCATTTGCCATGAAATTGGACGATTCTTCCCGGCGGCAAGCCTTCCAATTCCGTGCCTGGCTCCCAATCTGGCTCATCCCACCAGCCCTCAAAGGTTTCTCCAGGTTTCGGGACAGCGCGTGGTAGTTTGAGTACCTTCTCAGTCAGGTTGTGCATGCATTCATAGGCGCAATTGTCCGTGCAGGTCCAATGGAATAATCGGAGCGTCAAGGGAAGGGCGGGCGGCTCCTTATCTACCGTATAACAGTTTCGAAGTTGCAGTAATTCACACATCGTTGGTAGCCCGGCGAATAGTCTCCCGGAGAGCAGCTTGTCTTCGGGACGCGTAGACTGAGAATCACAACCATATTGTTCCGGTTGCTGATGATCGAGCGAAGATCGTTTTCATCTTGTTTCCTGGATTCCAATAGTCGATGATCTGTAGTTGCGCCCGTGATTTCAGATTCGGATGAGAGGGAAGGGTATTATGAGGGAACTACTGAATGGTTTTTGGTTAGTTATTTTGTTTTTCTTGTTAAGGGATTAGTAGTGAGGCTGATTGAGATGCAGACCTGATGATGATATTTATCTGAGGATGTTTGTTTCGGATTCACAGTATTCCGATGGGGTTGAGCGCAGATCCACGGTGCGGTTGGTTGCTGACAGAAAACGACGACCTTCTACAAGGTGCCCAGCCATGACGGGTAGTTTCCCGAGACACCCGATTACCCCGAACACGAAACACCACTTGCCCTGTTAGCCAGCTGTTGGCTGTTGCGGGCAGAGCCGATCGCGTCAAGTTTGCCCAAATGACCAATCACACTTCCACCGCCAACGAGCCGATCGACCAATCTGACGACTTTCTGAGGGGTAAGAGCTCATCAAACCCTCCTCATTCAAACAGTCTTGACCATTCGCAATTCTCTCCCATGTAGGCTTGATCCACCGGGACTTCCAAAATTTATCCACCAAGTATCAATCTGGCGGCCCCCGGTATCCCGCAGAGCACATCGACTACATCGACTCTGATCGAACCCGCTGGAATGCAGCACTCACTCAACTGCAGTCCGACACTCTACCTTCACTACATGCACTCATCCACTCGCTGCTCACATTACTCGATCCAGCCGAGTTACGCACCGCCGATACTTCAACCCTGGCGCGTGTCTTGGAGATCCAATCGGCACTTGATGTCAATATGGGTCATCTCAAATCCTTTGCCGCCCGAATTCGCCATCTAACCATGTTTCCAGTATCACCAAGCCACGATGAACACCTAAGAATAGCCTTCCCGTGTCAGCAAGTCCTGTCCCAAGCCCATTCCCTGATTAGAAAACTGTGGTCAATGTTCCACTACTGTTTCAACATCACTCGCGAGTTCAAACTCCCGCAAGGTATCGATTATCGGGTGACTGGCAGACCCATGATAATAGCGGGTAGGTCTGTTACACCGGAATCAGCGCTCGAATTAGTTGCGCACATGATCAAATGGTTAGCAGGCAATGAGCTCAGTAAGATCCGCCATGGGTGGGAGGAGAAGCTCTCTGATCTAGACTCAAGACTTGACCAGTTCATCCAGCTCGTCATTCCCACTGCACCCCACGCGCCTCACCACGATCAACTTGGCGCTGAATTCCTCGAAGAAGATGTCAGTCGCGTTGCCGAATTGACGGTACCAGTGGCCACATTGGCACGTATATTCCACAGGAAACTGGCCAGAAACTTGTTCAACCAAAGTCCGTGCCAGTCGAGCAACCAGATGGCCAACTCCCATCAGCTGCACATGTTGGCCAACTCGCCTCAAATAACCTTTGGACATCTTGGGGACATCTTCGAAGTCTGTCATTTCGGCGAAGGAGGTCCCATACAGACGATTGCTAACAAGCTCCTTAAATCTATCGCCGACATGAGGGATCATTTCCATTGCACCATTCTCACCATCACCTTCTACATCATGCCGCTCCTTGAAAATTCTGACTACAAAGATTACATCAACACTTGGTTGGCCAGTTGGTACGAACTCTTTGGCAACATCACTCAGCGTTTTATCCATGCCATCTACTCACTTGCCCCTCCTCCAATCGAACCTGTTCAGTGAATAATTTATCCCTTCTCCACTGCTTGTAACCGTCTATCCCATAATCAAACTCTTCACCCAAGCATTTCCCAACATCAATCCGCGTTATATCATGTAGCCTTCTTTTTCACTTTTCAAAAACCTTGTGCTCAAGAGGTGGATTTCACCCTGCTAATTATCTAGTTATTATATCCTTGACACCGTTGTCAATAAGTGTAGCTCCACTACAGAGAGTTCTCCCATGACAGGGTGTGGGAGGTATGTTGAGTTCATTCAAAGAAGCCACACTGATATGCACCCAATGAAGGAGGGATGGACAAGCCAGACACTCTGGGAGCACTAGTTGACCTGGGTATGTCAACAAGCAAACGAAAAGGCACTGGAAATTATGGCTGCTAAAAAGGCAGGGGAGGAGAGGACTGATGTCACTGCTGCACTTTCAAAGCCAAGCCCTTCCTAGATTCTCTTCATTCTCCTCATTGTCATCTATGTGCCAGTGGGGGTTTTCAGGTAGATGTGTGCCTTGGTTCATCATCTTGGGAAATGAGCAAACATTCAATTTATATATCTATCAACAACACTGGCTTCAGTCTCATGAATGGCTCCCACCCACCCCTACACTCAGTTTCTGTCTTTTTTGTGAACAGTGACTTGGGATATTGTTTTCATAGTCATACTCATATCCATCTTCATCCTCACGTGTTCTTTGTGTAAAAATAGCTATCTTCATGGTTTAAGGCTCTGCACAGCAGAAATCTTGAGTGTGCAGGAGCCTAGTCCTGCTTGATGAACACATACAGCTGGAAGAAATGTGGGGAATTATTATTTATAAAAAAGGAATGGTTAATGGCACATCAAACACCCCATGTGAACAAGTTGTGTGATATGTTATCTGATCATATCTTGCAGTGGACAACTAGGGAGTTGGTTCAATACATTCTGGCAAAAAAAGTTCCTTTGGCCTCATTAGCCTCCAGATCAGCACTGTAAAATTCTCCTAAACCTGTGTGAATTTTCAATGATGAGGAAATAGAATTTTCAAAATAAATCAAGAAATCACCACAGAAAACTATTAATACAAGTCAATGTTCTTGCCTGAAATTCACGGTTCATTCACTACACACTGGGTCAAGATATTGAAGAAAAAAAACTTTCAAGAACATTATTCAGAGAAACAACAACCCAGATTGATAAGAAAATATTGGAAAGCAAGATGATAAGAAGAAAAAAAACTGAAGAATAAGGGAGAAATAAAAGAGGAGAACCAGCAGAATTCCCCCAAACCACCCACATCATTTGGAAATTGATGAGGTGGTTTCAATGTTGAAACCTTGCGCATGCATGTTGAAAGGGGAGTATAAATTTTGTGCGGAAACTTGTATGAATTATGGTCAGTTTCTCTGGCTGAATTTCGATGGATGAAAGCCTGCCAAAGCAAGGCAAGTCATCAACACCAGCCTCATTCCCCTCTCACACACACCACTTGCCTCCATACATCATGAGTGATCCTTCCACCACCCCTTCCCTGAATGATTTTGTTGTGAGTTGTCTTCTTTTTTTGGGGGGTGGTATGGTAGGTGCAAGCACCACCTTACAGAAAATTAGGTTTCTCAAAGTAAAAATAAAAATAAGGAGTGGAAAGTTGTCTTGCTGCAAAATTTTCTGGGTGTGAGATTTAATTTTGAGCCCCATTTTTAAACCCAGAGCCTCACCTTTTCTCACCTTTTCTTATTTTTTTTTTTGAACTCTGATTTCTTAAGAAGCTTTTAAAGATTCATAAAGCATTGATTACTAGCACTTTCTGCTTGCAGAATCTCCCTGCTTATTTTAATTAATAATAGTTCATGATTACTGGCTTCCACTTCCTGTCACTCCTAATGTATCAGCCTTGGGTTTACTGTATCAAAACCCTAGAAAAAAACTGGTGAATTAACCCAAGCAACTAAAAATAGAAATGAAAAAACCCTGCAGAATTTAGCTGGGCTCACTGGCTGAAATTTCAGAGAATAAATGCACTGGTCAGGACCTGGGCTCATAAATATGGTTAAAATCATAACTGGGAAACAAAAAGACCCTTTATATGTGTCTCTTGAGCCTCAGATAATCCTAGAAATATTTTACATTGATTAACAAAAATAAGTGGACAATGATCTTATAAACTGAAATGGTCAAGTAGAATGGCTCAGTTTGTCTTTGCTCAATTCCAACAAGAATTATTTTAGATCTTAGAATACAAAGTGATACTTGCAGTGAATTGAATCCTCCAAGAAAAGGGTATGCTACATTTTCTACATAGTTTAATGCTCAGTAGAAGGGATCTGATCAAAGTTCTGGAGTATGGTGAGAAGCTAACTCTACAGAACTAGCAGACCAAAAAAACTTTGGGAAACCCAATCACTCTATTTTTTATTTGAAAATGAAGCAGGCAAGGGGAGCTGCTTTTTCAAAGCTCAATGAAAACTTTAAGATGTCAAATTGAAATACTTACATGATGATAATCACCTACCTGATTCCATGCAAGCAAGCCCTGAATTATTGGAATTTTCCCTGAGCCTTAAGGTTTTTTTTT